>LGRX02003524.1:0-53398 GCA_001247695.2 Cymbomonas tetramitiformis
TGGTGCACACACATAGGATGCGCAGCCTACTGAGTGTGCATGCAAGAGCCGCTAATGGTGCACACACATAGGATGCGCAGCCTACTGAGTGTGCATGCAAAAGCCGCTAATGGTGCACACACATAGGATGCGCAGCCTACTGAGTGTGCATGCAAGAGCCGCTAATGGTGCACACACATAGGATGCGCAGCCTACTGAGTGTGCATGCAAGAGCCGCTAATGGTGCACACACATAGGATGCGCAGCCTACTGAGTGTGCATGCAAGAGCCGCTAATGGTGCACACACATAGGATGCGCAGCCTACTGAGTGTGCATGCAAGAGCCGCTAATGGTGCACACACATAGGATGCGCAACCTACTGAGTGTGCATGCAACAGCCGCTAATGGTGCACACACATAGGATGCGCAGCCTACTGAGTGTGCATGCAAGAGCCGCTAATGGTGCACACACATAGGATGCGCAGCCTACTGAGTGTGCATGCGGTTACAGAATTGGCAGTATGACAGAGTTCTGATTTTTTCTGAGCAGAGACAAGAGATTTTTTCAGAGTTTCCGATGAAGACCGGATTTTATTTCGACAGACAATTACGAGACGGGATTCACACTAGAGCTCGACAGTAGTATGACACTTGCTGCAGACGTGAGACGTGGCACTGGATTCCTGACGTTCTAGAGAGCCGCCCGTGACGGGAGACATTCTGTTAACTAGTAACCCTAAGACATTGCTGGCATTCTCAGGAAGTTTTTCCTGGAAATTACTGCTCTTTAGTAACACTCAATTTGATTTAATTTTTATTAGAAAGTTCTTGTCCAAATTAAACAAGATGGCCGCACCAGTTAAGTAGGCAATTTGCAACGACGCCGGTGTCTTCAACCCCGTGCGCGCTTTAGCGTTCTTTCAGCGCTCGTTTCTAGTTTGGAACTCTCAGCGCATATACCGGACAATTTTCTGAGTCAGTATGTTACCTTTATCCAAACATTCCCGCAACTTATAGAGCTGGAAGCGTCTGTTTTACCGTTCCCGACCAAGATGCGTGATAACACTTTTCATGTTCTCCGCGTTTCACTGGATTCTCGCTTGCGCGCAGCAGTTGACACGCAGGCCGCTTTTATCACGGACATTTTTTATGGAGTTTATTACTTCGTCTCTTGAAGCCTCCATTCTTTCTTTCCGTGGATCCTGTTGCCGACGCGACAACGTTCATTGTGGCCGCGACGATTTTGTCACGTATTCCAGCGCAACCGTTCTGCTCTTACTTACGGTACATGCGAGCTCCTCCCTTGCGCAAAAAACCGACCTCGGTATCAGCTTAAGCAAACGAGTTGTTTCGTAACCGCCACATCCGTGCTGTTTCTCGGAGCCTGTGCCTTACTATATTCTGATTGAGTGCAACGACGCTGGCGTGAGGAGTTACGGGTGGTGTAGACGGTGTGGCCTTACCGCGCACAGACATTGTGCGTGGGATCTTTCCGACAAGGGCCAATATGCATTCCCTTTGGACGCGAGCTCACTGTTGGAATCTGCAGTGTCTGCTGATCAGTTTGATGTAAAGCATGACTGTCTAGGCCCTGTACAGCAGTCAGGATGATCAAACCCTGAAGGAACCCTGAAGAAACCCTATGAAACCCTTAGATCTAGATCTAGATCTGCTGAACTAATCGTGGCCGTTGGATCATATAATGACCATCGGCAAGACACAGTGTGTAATAGTTCACGGCCCATCGCAGACGTGTCACTGCAGTCGTTATGAACTTGGCAGTGGCACGTCATAACTAACTAAATAGCGAACTTTCACTTAGACTGGCCAATCAGTAATGATTGAGCGCTAAAGTTCGTGGCGTTTCAAGCTGCGAACTGCTATATCTTTTGAGAATGAAAGTTTACGCTCGCTTGTTGCAAATAACCCGACTCTGAATTCCAAAAGGTTATGGGCCCACTTACGTTGTAAGTGAGGATCCATTTTCGTTTATCACGCAAATTTTCCGCTGCGCGTAAGAGAATTCACTATGGTCAAAGGTAGAAAGAGCTATAGCCAAGCTGCGACACCGCCACCTTCTGGTAGCGCGCCAGAATATGAAGTGTCCTATTCTGGCGAGTCGTCTTCGCGAGATGTTATGCTGAGTAACCAGCAGGAGAATATCTCGGCGCTTAAGGATATGGTGAAAGGTTTGAGTGCTCAGCTCTACGATATGCGCAACCTTCATCAGCCAGGCCTCAGCGCCGCTCCTGTCCCTGAGGACAAGCATCTCCCTTTGTCGCCCGCTGGTGGGCGACGTCCTTTACCTGGTCTTTCTCATATGACCAAGGGGCTTTCCGCAGACTCGTACTTTTCTGGCAAGGAATCTGACCAGGAAGGAATTTGGGACGAGTTTTGTGCGAGAATTAAGCCTTCTTTGCGCCACCCTTCTCTAGCACTGCTGCTTTCGGCGTCTACTCCGCTCCACATGGTGAGGGAGGATAAACTCTATCTTGAGGAAGCAAATGAACTATTTTATGACTTCCTCTGCCGTGTTACCACTGGCACTGCGAACGCTGTCGTTCGCAGCTACGAACAACATTCTGACGGTCACGGAGCTTGGCGTGAGCTATCCACATTGCGACACAACACCAGCGTCGTCTATTTCATCAACCAGGTGGATAAGCTGTTATTGCTACCCAATCGACTTTCAAATCTTTCTCCTCCTCTCTCCACGTTTTTGGAGTCGAAGGAGACTCTTCGGCGTATACGCGAGTACTCCGCGAACGCGCGCGTTAATCCTTCTGGCAAGCCTCTGTGTATGGAGACGGTTGAGACCATATTTTCTGCCATGGCTATTGTGCGACTGCACCCCGACTATATGCTCCTCAAGGCCAAATTCATGTCTGAGACCCTGCCGACCGCGAGTGTGCTGTCGGACCAAGTCACATCTCACTACGACACCATACTCGCCCCGCGTGCTGCTGTGACGCGCTGTGCCCTCGCAGTGAACCACACCGGCGACAATTCTGAATCTGAGGTTGCTGTCAAAGTCCCGTGCCCTGTCTGTCACAGGCGTGGGCACTCTGCTAAGGACTGTTTCATCAAGAACGTTGAGAAGCGGGAGGCGTTCTTCAAGACGGCTTCGCCGACTACCAAGGCGGCGATTCTCAAGAGGGTGGCTGACTACGAGAAGAA
The DNA here is from genome assembly GCA_001247695.2 of Cymbomonas tetramitiformis. Lineage (NCBI taxonomy): Eukaryota > Viridiplantae > Chlorophyta > Pyramimonadophyceae > Pyramimonadales > Pyramimonadaceae > Cymbomonas > Cymbomonas tetramitiformis. The sequence continues at coordinate 3,158 of LGRX02003524.1, forward strand.
TGGTAGCTTACCGAAGCCTGGTGAACATCTTGGTGCTGCAGCTGGAAAATCTGAGCTTTATCCTGGACTGGAAGAGGCTGGTGAGGTCCTTTTTGCCATTCGGGAGGCTAGTACATCTGACTTACACCCTGGTCTGAGCGAGACTGGTGAAGATATATATGCCAGTGACTACGGTTCTGGGCTATTGGAATCTGGTTGTGATAGCATCTCTGGCTCGCTGACCTCTTGTCCAGCCTTGGGCCAGCTATCACCGTATCAGGACTCCGAGCTGGTGGAGTTCTCGTTATGTGAATTTCTGGACGGTGAACACTCTGCCCTCAGCTCAGGTTCAGGTGAGGCTGGTAATCTCAGCATCTCTGGGTCACTGCCTTCCAGTCCGGCCCTGTGCGAGCACTGGATATGTGGTCGAGGCTCTGTACCTGTGGAGTCCCAGTCCTCTGTGTTCCCGGTACTCAATTACTACTCTGTCCTGACGGAGGTGGGCGAGCCTGAGCTTGTTGTATCCCACACTGCTGGCGAGGAGGAGAAGCACTCTGATACTGGTGAGGCTTTATTTGCTCTCTGTGAGAGTGGGCAATCTGACTTATACCCTGGCCTGGAGGACACCGGTAAGGCTTTATTTGCTCTCGGTGAGGGAGGGCAATCTGGTAAATCTGCCTTTGTGGACCCTCCATCCTCTGGACTCGCCCTCTCCGACAATTATTCAGTGCTGGACAGAGTGTTGGCGGTGCCTACTGATGCTACTGCTCGCTGTGCTAAGGTGGCCGGGGGGGTGGTGGATCCTGACCTGCGAGTTGCGCCCCGCTCCACTATGGACAAGAGCGCTGTTCTGGATTGTGGCGCCACCAAGCACATCTTCGACTCTATGAAGGTGTTCACCGAGGATGATGATGGTGACCACTTTGGTGACAACTTTGATGACTCCATCCCCGATCTGGACTCGGGCTCCGACTCGCATGAGGATGATGATCCCGAGGCTTGTCAGGTTGGACTATCTGGACATCCTGAGCTTTATCCTGGACTACGAGTGGATATCTTGACAACCTACCCCGTGATGATCAAATGAAGATTGAAGGGGCACCATCCCACAAACTGGAGCTGAAGGGGCACCATCCCCATATCACTGGAACTGAAGACTGAAGGGGGCACCATCCCCATAAACTGGAGCTGGAGCTAGCTGAAGGGGCACCATCCCAAGGAACTGGGCATTGCTGACTGAAGGGGCACCATTCCCAAGAACTGGCAGTAGGATAACTAGACAGTCACCCTTTAGAAGGGGTGTTGGAATCTGCAGTGTCTGCTGATCAGTTTGATGTAAAGCATGACTGTCTAGGCCTTGTACAGCAGTCAGGATGATCAAACCCTGAAGGAACCCTGAAGAAACCCTATGAAACCCTTAGATCTAGATCTAGATCTGCTGAACTAATCGTGGCCGTTGGATCATATAATGACCATCGGTAAGACACACTATGTAACAGTTCACGGCTCATCGCAGACGTGTCACTGCAGTCGTTATGAACTTGGCAGTGGCACGTCATAACTAACTAAATAGCGAACTTTCACTTAGACTGGCCAATCAATAATGATTGAGCGCTAAAGTTCGTGGCGTTTCAAGCTGCGAACTGCTATATCTTTTGAGAATGAAAGTTTACGCTCGCTTGTTGCAAATAACCCGACTCTGAATTCCAAAACTCACCACTCCTTTGCTCAGATTGCGTATTGCCCGCGCCGCACCTCGTGAGTAATTTTGCCGAGGCTACATCAGCGTTGGCAGTTACTGGTACACCACTTGAACATTTGGTGGTTATCCCTAACCACACGACCCTTGCTGCCGACGCTCAGTTCCAGGCTTTGCAGGGGGCGAGTGAGATGTTCGCGGGTCCAGTTTATGTGTGGGGAGGCGACGCAGTGGAGGAGACGCCCGCAGATTTTTCTGGCACGCATTCGCAGCATGTCGAGCTTATGCCACGTGCTGTTCGTGGACTGCGCGAGGCATTGTTGAACTCCGTGGAGCGTGAGTGGACTGCACCACGCGTGGAGGGTAGCGACATGATTGAGGCGGTTATGACAACGCCACCGGTTCCCTCTCAAGCCGCAGCTCAAGCCGCAATTTATGTTCCACCCGCTTTGCAAAACGCTGCCCCTCGCACCCTTATTTCATCTCTCCTACCCGTGCCTTCGCAGCCCGATAACCCGCGGCCGGTGACTGCGGCCCATGTTCCTCTTCCACAGCCTCCAGCCGCAGTTGTGCTACCCGCGTCGAAACCTGAGGCAACCCAACTGGTGGCATTGCGCGTGCTTCCGCAGCATCATCTTGAACCTGGAGAGGCAGCGGTTATTCCCTCATTCGCCGCGCTTATGGACGCCACATTGCCGAGCGCGGGATTAGAGGAGCTGGTGAGTAGCTCGGTGGACGGTCTATCACCGGACGATCTGGATTCTCCCTCGGCCTTGCGGAGAGAGGTGAGAGAGAACTACTCGGGCAACGGTGTTTCTAAAGCCGACAAGGTTGTTATGAGACGCACTATGCAGGTCGCACGCTGGGTGACTCCACGGAGTTCCAGCACACTCCTCTCCACATCTCCGAGGACCTTGTGACCACCGAGGGGAACAGGCTTAGAGTGCAGGATCGACTTCAGTTCCCTCGGCGAGAACGTTTCCTCACTTATTGCCGCAAGCGGGCGGCAGAGTGGGATTCTATTCTCCGATCAGGTTGTGGGGTGTTCTCTCCTGCACATAGTGCTCATTTGGCACATCAGCGTACGGCCCTGCTCATCAAGGCCCGCTACGAGTACCTCGGTGAACTGGTGGAGCACGCCGCGCTCGAGTGGTCCTGGTGTTGTTGGGAGGGTGTCTATGTGTTCCTCACGGCTAAGTTCGTTGCCGCGTGGGAGACGCACCCTTTCTCGAAGGCCATTAAGCTGGACCGTGATTTGCTTCGTTTCCACAGTGGGGTTATGGTTGGTGACCGCCGTGAGGCCGTGCGCCAGTACATATCTGACACCGTGTACCCCACTCAGCTCATGGACATCATGGTCAAGGTTGACATGGGAGCGGTAGTGCCTTCTCCAGTGGTGGGCCGCGGTTGCCGTGAGATTGGTCCTTTGGCACGAGGGGATTTGTTGCCCGCATGCAGAAGGCCGTCTCCTCGTAGGCAGCCGCCGGTGAGTCCGCCGAAGCGGAGCTCACAGGTCAAGGAGAAGACCATTGACGGTGTGAAGAGGAAGTGTGTGCTCAAGCACGCCTTTTCAGGACCTCTCCGGACACCGTGTGAGCACACCGAGGTCGTCGCCTGAGGTTTCGGCAAGCCGACGCCAGGTGACTCAACATGCAAAGCAGCAGCCTCCGACCCTGTCGTGACCCCCCACTTATCTACTCCTTCCGATTGGTTGGACTTTGGGGCACACTCGGGTCGGGTGGCAACTGGTGGTCCCAGTTCTGGGGCCGCCCACTGTGCTGTTCGTTGGGAGCCTAGTGGTCTCGTGTTGAACAACCATTACTCAGCTCTGGAGGAACTTGATCCGGTGAACTTATGCACCGGTGTAGCCCTCAGTTCTGGTATTGGTGAGAGTGGTGGACTGGAGCCCGAAGTTCTTCGGGTCAAACCACAGCCTGTTCAGGCAGTTCACACAGACCCTTTGGCAGCTGTTCAGTCACGTGGTAGTGACTGTTCGGTGGAGCCTCAATTGCGACACCCAGCCCTGGACCTTCTGCTCCGGGAGCTGTATTACTGGTATCCTGAAGGTTGCCCCGTACCAGCTGGAGCTCGGGGACTGGACCCCTTCACGGACAGTGCCCAGCTGTTCAAGAGCTACCTGATGCGGTATGGGCACCTGCTTTATGGCGGTGGGAAGCTTACACCGGCACTCTCACACCTCAAGTCTCGGCTGCATTGGAGCCGGCTGCGGGTGAAGGGTGAGAGGCGCCTCTTTCTAGTGGTGTACACATCAGACGGCTACCACCGCATGCTGGTGCTCAAGGTGCCGCCCCGGAAGTTCACCTCGGTGGAGGCCCGGAAGGCGCATGCTGAGCGCCAGATGACCTACCACGACACTGGTGATGGGCTTTATAGCCCAGGGGTCCGGTATCGGGAGGAGCTCTTCGACCACTTCCTGCCGTCCGAGGATGATCTCCGGCGGAGTTCTGTGGAGGGGCACCGTATGGCCTTCGTGACGAAGCCCCCGAGGTTCAAGCGGGACAACCATCCGTCTTGCTATGAGTATGCCGACCGCTCCGAGGCAGATCTGCGGAGGAGTGCGGCTGCGGGGGTCCTGGAAGGGCCGTTACATTACGAGCCCTGGTCGGTTACACAGCTCGGGTCCATCTACCAGCCGGAGAAGGACAAGTTCCGTAATGTCTGGAACGGCAGGTCTTCGGGTGTGAATCGGGCTATGGCACCGGCCACCGCGCGGTACGACTATCTGGAGGACGTCCTCTCACTGCAGAGGCCCAGCTGTTGGATGAGCGGCTGGGACCTCAAGGACGCCTTCTGGAACAACCCGCGGTGGCAGCCCCACTGTGACTATATGGGCGTGCAGTTCCCTGTGTCCAAGGACTTCTACCGGGCCCGGTACGACATGTTCGGGTTTGCGGATGCGCCTCAGCATCAGGCAGACATGGCCAGGGTCCTGAAGAGGTACCTTAATTCGGTGGTACACTCTGATGGGAGGTCACAGTGCACCGGTATCTTTGTGGATGACGGCCACACCGTGCACGACGGGGACATGATCCTACAGGCGCCGGACATGTGGCCGGTGTGTGAGCGGATGTTCGGGGCGGCCGCCGAGTATGACCTGGAGCTGGCTGCGGAGCACATCCCCGGGGTCGAGAACACCCTGTCGGATGGGCTTTCCCGCTATGTTCGGCGGAAGGACTACTCTGACTGGCAGTTCAGGAGGGATGAGTTCCTCTCCGTGCAGGACATGTTCGCATGGCCGTTCACTTTGGACGGGGGAGCGGACCCGGTGGGCACCAATGCCCAGCTGCCCAGGTACCGGTCGGTGGTGGATGGGTTTGAGGACACGCCTGTGGACGGTGAGCATGTGTATGCCAACCCCGATTATGAGCGGGTGAGGCGGTACCTCGAGCACTTTTTGAGGTGCCAGAGGCGGTCTCCGAGGACTACGGCGGGCACTTTTGTGCTCCCGGTGTGGGACACCTATGATTGGTGGCGCCTGCTGAAGGGGGCACGGCTGGTGCGTTGGTATCCGAAGGGCTCGGACCTGTTCACCTCGCCAGAGTGGAGGACCTTGTCGGAGGGTGATGGCACCTATGCATTCGGGCAGGACCGGGCATTCCGGGGCTCTACTCACTGGCCGGTGGTGGTGGTGCACTTCCCCCCGTTGCTCCCTGGCAAGAGGGACCGTTGCGTGCCTGAAGCTCGTGGTGGACCTGCTTCGATGCGAGCTGGGCGGTTCGTGCCAGTCCTGTCGGGGGACCCAGCAGCCAACCGTGTGCTTCTGTCTCGGGTGCCAGCGACTCGTGTGCCGAGTCTGCGCCGGGGTTGAGGTGGGCCTCACGGGCATGGTGAGGTGTGGCACGTGCTGGCTGGTGTCAGCTGGCTGGCGACCGGGAAATGAGGCTCTAGTGAGGTTGGTCACCGGGATGCTCGCTTTGCGGACGAGGCCATCGGCGGACCGAGTGCATCGGCGGGGGGGGCGGGACATCACCTTCTTCCTGGGCCACTGATGAAAACTTATCTGATTAGCCGGGTTCCGAATCGTGCCTTTGGACATGTGACAGATGGTGGGACAGCAGACCTGGGCTGACATGCTAGTCAGCTCAGAATCTGCAGTTTTGGGATTCAGATTCCGGCAATTCAAATGTGTACTTATCACCTGAAGCATTCATTGTGCCTAAAAGACACGAGACAAAAATATCCACTGCAAAGAAAGGTTACAGAATTGGCACTATGACAGAGTTCTGATTTTTTCTGAGCAGAGACAAGAGATTTTTCCAGAGTTTCCGATGAAGACCGGATTTTATTTCGACAGACAATTACGAGACGGGATTCAGACTAGAGCTCGACGGTAGTATGACACTTGCTGCAGACGTGAGACGTGACACTGGATTCCTGACATTCTAGAGAGCCGCCCGTGACGGGAGACATTCTGTTAACTAGTAACCCTAAGACATTGCTGACATTCTTAGGAAGTTTTTCCTGGAAATTACTGCTCTTTAATAACACTCAAATTGATTTAATTTGTATTACCCGACCCAGCCCACCCGTGGGACAGCAGACCTGGGCTGACATGCTAGTCAGCTCAGAATCTGCAGTTTTGGGATTCGGATTCCGGCAATTCAAATGTGTACTTATCACCTGAAGCATTCATTGTGCCTAAAAGACACGAGACAAAAATATGCACTGCTAAGCCGCTAATGGTGCACACACATAGGATGCGCAGCCTACTGAGTGTGCATGCAAGAGCCGCTAATGGTGCACACACATAGGATGCGCAGCCTACTGAGTGTGCATGCAAGAGCCGCTAATGGTGCACACACATAGGATGCGCAGCCTACTGAGTGTGCATGCAAGAGCCGCTAATGGTGCACACACATAGGATGCGCAGCCTACTGAGTGTGCATGCAAGAGCCGCTAATGGTGCACACACATAGGATGCGCAGCCTACTGAGTGTGCATGCAAGAGCCACTAATGGTGCATAATGCTCAGAAGAACGCGCTGTGGACCTGCCGGGTGCCGAACTCGTGCGTTGGGAGCACAATGCAAGAGGGCGCAGCTTGTCGGAGTGCTCGAGCCGGGTGAATCCCCCACTGGCAGCCTTGACGAGGTGGACAGACAGGGTCAGAACTGGCGAGGTGTAAAGAGAAGGCCGGTACCTGTTCCTCCTCGGAACGCAACACCTTCATCACCAGCGTACTAAACTCCTGCAAGTCATAACACCCTCCCATGATGCCGCTTAGGCCTCACAGCAGCATGCACCCTCCCATGATGCCGCTTAGCCCTCACAGCAGCATGCACCCTCCCATGATGCTGCTTAGCCCTCACAACATCATGCACCCTCCCATGATGCCGCGTAGCCCTCACAGCATCATGCCCTCCGATGCGTAGCCCTCACATCATCATGCACCCTCACATGATGCTGCTTAGCCCTCACAGCATCATGCACCCTCCGACGTGGCACTCTTCAGCCCTCACAGCAGGTCCCACGATGTCAGAAGGAAGCCCCGCAGGACTGTCGATGCCCAACAATTGTTTGGAGGTTAGTGGCGCGCCTTCAGCGTGATGAAGTCCTTCTTGGTGTTTCCAGCCTCTTCCATCAGCAGCTCCACCTGCGCCATCGCCTCCTCCTTCAAGCTCCTCCTTCAAGCTCCTCGGTGCACAACAACCCTCGGGAGCTAAGAATCCTCCAACAGTCCCCATATGGAGTCAGCACCTCGCCCTCTCTCGACCTTTAGAGGGAGTGGGGCGGGTATGGAGTCAGCATCTCGCCCTCTCTCCAACTTTAAGGGGAGTGGCGCGGGTAGGGAGTCTGCACCTCGCCCTCTCTCCAACTTTAAGGGGAGTGGGGCGGGTAGGGGTCAGCACGTCGCCCTCTCTCGACCTTTAGGGGGAGTGGGGCGGGTAGGGAGTCTGCACCTCGCCCTCTCTGGGGTTGTGTCCAAGCGCTTGCAGGGCCTCCATTAGTTCTGCCGCTGTCACGGTACCTGTTACCATCAGCTCGAGGTGTCTTAGCAAGCCCCTGATAGCCTGCCACTGCCTTTCTCCACCTCCTGCCTCTCTCTTAGTGGCATAACGACAGGTGTTTCTGGTTCCCAGCAAGATACTACGGAAGCCAGCAATGCTTACAGCTCTGCTTACTGCGATTCGTGGGAGGCGGCGGCGCTTCCAAAGGGACACCAGGACGCTAGAAGCGGGCGAGCAGCGGGCAAGCAGCGGCAGAGAAGGAAGGACGGGGGAACCTGCATTGCTGCCGTTGAACATTTTAAATATCGTCTGCACGGTCTCCAGCTCAGAAGGGGAACCTAGGGGCCACAGCAGAGACAGGGGCTTTAAGCTTGGTCCACGCGCGCTTTTCCAAGTCGTTGATTCACAAACTTCGATGGAGCGCTGAACTCCGAAAGCTGATACTAAGGGCTGGTAAGGCTCTACAACTGGCCCACCTGGTTCATGGTGTCCGAGTCCCGTGGTCGAGACGACGCGCAGATATGCCTGCGCCAAGCACCTCGCGTAAGTAGCCGAAGGTCACGCTCCGGACGCGCAGCCGCGTGTGATTTTCCCTGCGCGCAAAAGATTCCTCGCAGGCTACCGTGTCGCACAACTTCGGATACAGACCACCTCGAAGGCAGAAGGTGCTCATATTCACGCACTTCTCGGACACTATGTGTTCCCTGTTCGGCTAGCGTGATCTCACCTTCCCGAAGTTGGACAACGCATCGGATCGCAACTGTCTCCAGTGCGCGGCGGACGCCTCCCAACGCAGCATGATTTGATTGACGTACATGTACAGCAGCGCGCCAACAATCGCAGACACGAACTGATAAGTTACGTCAATGAAGTTGGCTTCACCATCGCGCACACGGTCTAGCAGCTCTCCGAAAAGCTGCGGCAACACATCATGTCCTCGCAAGTAAGCAAACTCGTGGAAAGAAGACGGATCGATTATACAAAAGGTTAATAGACACACCATAAAAAACCAATCCTCGAGCCCCGCGGGGGCTGCTAATATACGCACGAATCTATAACGATCCAGCATTACAGTGCTAAGGCGTTTGCACGTGCAGACTTCTCGCACGTTGAACGCATCAAGGAGACATTGCACGCTCAACCTCGATACTCGCGCGAGTTCCACAAGCGTTCACTGTGGCACAAGCCATGTGCACACCTCAAAACAAGGTAAACTACCAACTCTATCGTGACTGCTTGGTGCAGGCAACTCCTAAGCGCCAGGAGCGCGTGCGCGTGAAGCATATTCCGGAGCTTGGAGCAGGCAACTCGTATGCGCCGGGAGCGCGTGCGCGTGAAGCTTATTCCGGAGCTTGGTGAAGGCAACTCCTAAGCCCCGGGAGCGCGTGCGCGTGAGGCTTATTCCGGGAGCTTGGTGAAGGCAACTCGTATGCGCCCGAAGCGCGTGCGCGTGAAGCATATTCAGGGGCTTGGTGCAGGCAACTCGTAAGTGCCGGGAGCGCGTGCGCGCGAAACCTGTTCCGGAGCGTGGGAACTTCTCGCAAGCTGTTTGCTTACTCTGCAGAGACATGATCTCACCTCGACTGTAACCGCAAAAATCAGAGTACCCGCTCCAAATGCCAACAGCATCGCAAGCGTATTGTGGCTGAAGTTGGTGTTGAGTCCAACAAAGGCGCCCAGTGGAAAGCTCGCCGCACTCCCTAAGCCCCATAGCAATGCGCTTACTCGAGAGTCCATCTTATAAAATTAAGCACCGGTTATATTGTTGGTGTCAGATAACGAACTGGTACAAGATCACATCTTGAGTCCGTGGTAAACGTGCAAGGTGTAAACGAGATCTCCCGCTCGAGCCCTATAAACACAACAGCAATACAGTGAACACAGATTCCTTTGCTCTGTAGCTATTGTCATTATGACGAAAGGTAGCAATCGGCATGAGTTTGTCCACTCTCCATGTAACGGTACGCTTATAACAAGCAAAAGGAACGTTTTGGTAAACGCAATTGCAAATTTCAAAACTAGATAAAGGGTGCGCGTATTTTTCGGTACGAGGCTAGGGATATGACCGATGACATATGTGTCATACATATCATACCTGTCATACATGTCATGTCATGTCATGTCATGTCATGTCATGTCATGTCATGTCATGTCATGTCATGTCATGTCATGTCATGTCATGTCATGTCATGTCATGTGTCATAATGACATACAATCGTCAAGTATTGTCAGTACGGTCGACTATGACATGTACAATCAGTATGTCTGTCATCCACCTAAGGTGAGTGACACCTGTCATCGAGAGGCCAAGTATATGGCATCGAGATGGCGAAGCAAGATACGTCTTTAAAGAACGTACTGAATTCGTGTTCGTTCTGTCGAGACGCATCTTCGCTTCTAGCATGCACTGAACAGCATGCGAGCATCAATGGCTATATCGTCTAGCCGATGCGTCAAGTTCAACTAGTGCTCTCGGGTTCACAACCCGATGGTGGTAACGCGTGCGACGCGTGAGAGCACTAGAGTATATGAGGAGCACGTTGAGCTCAAGCACGCACTTCTGGTCGCCAGACTGCTGCACCGCATACACCCACCATATACTCACACGTTGCTATTATTGTTCTATAATAGCCGTGCTAAACATTTGGTCCATCCAGGACCGTGATAGTGGTATTCTCTTATTCGCCCAAGCCGAGAACAGACTCGAGTGTAAGCAGCGTAAACGTGTTCTGATATAGTGTATACTGTTGGATATACCCCTAGGACCCGGGATATATTCACTCAGTGATAGTTTTCTCAGAAACTCTTAAAGATGATAAGTTAACCCGTTATATGGGCATAAACAGTTAGGGTTCAGGTTCGGGTGACAGTCATAAACACTACTATAGGAAGAGTCACAAAAGTAAGCGGTGTGACACGATTCCAGCACACCACCTAGTGTGGTTGTCACAACTATGAACACGCTTAGAAGGGGTCCCTCGGGCACCCCTGAAAGGCCTGTCACACCCCCCATGTTTAGTCACGCTACCGCAGCCCATGTCCGACCCCACCGCATTTGCCCCCATCGCGCCCGTCTCACCCGACAGCAAACGCCCCAACCATGACCCCCTTTTTCAGTAATTGTCATTCCCCCCTTCAGTCACGGTCCTACCCCAGTTCATTGTCCGCTCGAGCGCCCGGAGCATATCACGGTCACCCTCCAGCTCAGATCTCCCTCCCAGTTTGAATCATGCACAACACCTCGCCAGGCGCTACATCGACGTCGCCGCGACCAGCCCGTGCCGATCCGAGAGCACCGCAGAGCGTCAAGCACGACATCACGCGAAGTGACATCACGACACGACCACACATGACGTCTCGGGAATGCATGACAGGGCATCCAAACGCAAGCGCGCGTTGACACCAAACGCCGCTGTCACTGGGAACCAATGGTCACAGGGCATCCGAAACGACAATGGCATTCACGGACTTTCACTATGCTCGCTTGAGTATTTAGCTAGCTCTGCTTTCGAAAAGTTAGATCCGAACCTTTCAAAACCATTCCGCGGTATAGTGATATTTGCCTCTTGTGGCCTAGTATTAAATGTGATATTTGCACACATATACTTTGAATCCACATGAGAGCTTTGTCACTAGCAGTTTGTAAGAGTCTGGTTCGGATCCCCAGAGTGCCGTCACGCCACTCTGACGTATGTGCGAAGTCGTGACGTTGTGCTTGTCTTATCTGTGAATTGCCCCCTGTGTTGCTCGTTTGCCTTTCCGCTTTTCATGCTTCCACCTGAGCCTGAATTTACAGTCTGCGAGTGCAAGTTAGGCCCGCGCCCGTTTTGCGAATCCACGAGCCGGCGCGGCAGAAGCGCGTTGCCGCCTGGCACGTTTTACGTGGCATAGCTGTAGAAACGCATGTCACCGTTCCGCAGCACTGGAGATCCTCAGCTGTCCGAAAACATTCGCGAATTCACAACACGCTCGCGAATTCCCGCAGAGGGGCATTTTTCCCGTTGAGCGCCTAGCGGCGAGATAGCCCGAAGCTGCGTTTGTCATAAATTCACACCAGCGACGGCGAACCGTCTCAGGCACTCTCAGCGGTATTCACGCGTGTGCACGATGCGCCCGGCCTTTTGTGCGACATTTTGTACCCTTTGCTATGCGAATTCGAACCTCGCAGGGCTTGCTTGCCGAGTATGCTCAAACCGGCATATATGACCGGCGTTTGGGAATGCACAACCGTAGCCGCGCCAACTCGAGCCGTGACACCTGAGTGTCGCTGTTTGACGAGGTTGTAGCCGCACCCATGTTTTTCCCTCAGTTTGTATGATGTTAACCTTTGTGAATTCGACCTGCGCAGGCTGTGGCAACGTTGAATTCCCCGAACGGACCCGTGTGACAGGTTGTGGGAATTCACGGCTTACGGCGCGCCAGCTCGAGTCCAAACACCCGACTGCCACCTTTCGACAGCATTGCAGCCGGATGTTTTTTCCTTTAGTTTTCATTGTGTTTGTATTTGTGAATTCGACCCTTGTGGGCGTTGGCAGTGGTGAATTCCCCGACGAGCCTGTATGACAGGTTGTGGGAATTCATGGTTGGCGACGCGCCAGCTCGGGCCTGGAGTGAATGCCCAATTGCAAAGTGTTGTTTTGTTCTGCTGGAACGGTATCACCTAACAGGGTGCCGAACCTCTTCGTTGGTTTTGAAATATTTCTCGGATCTCCTTTGTTTTCACTTGTGTGTGATCTCCTATGTGATGGCACCAGGCTCGCGCGCGGAGTGACACGGCAGCCAGAGGCTCAGTGCACTTCAGGCCAGCTTGTGCATGCCTGACATGGTTTTTCAAACTTTGTAGCAAATTGGGTCAGCAACTTTTGTTGAGTGTGCTTCTGTTGTGACTCATCAGCACGGGTGCAGTGCTTCGCAGCCATGGCGCCTGAGACGCCAGCGTTACGCAGCTCTGCGACCTTTCAAGTGCCATGCCAACTGCGACACCTGCTTTCGGCCCTTCCAGCCATACAGAGTCTCTCTCTGAGTGGCTTGGTGTGCAGGTCTGTGTGTGTGTGTGCAGGTCTGTGTGTGTGTGCGTGTGTGTGTGCTGTACGTGTACGTATTTGTGTGGGTGTGTGTGGGCGTGTGTGTGTGTGCGTCTTGTATGTGTGTGTGTGTGTGTGTGTGCGCAGGTCGGTGTGTGTGCAGGTCTGCATTACATGAAGGCTCTGTATGGCTTGGTGTGCAGGTCCACAAAACCGACTTCACTGGTGGGTATCGACCCACAGCAAACGCACGTCACCCTCAAGCTCGCAGTCCACCGGCAGCAGTGACTCGCCGACTCCGCAAGCGCGCTCTTCCCTGCTCAATCTTATACCCCCTGCCTCCATTTCCCTGACTCCTGACTCCTGACTCCTGCCCTCACATGAAAGGCCTGACAAAGGCGCGTTCTGCCCTGAAAGGCGCGTTCCGCCCCGTTCGCCCTGAAATGCGCGTTCCGCCCTGAAAGGCGCGTTTGCCTGAAACGCGCATATCGATGAAACGCGTGTGCCGCCTGAAATGCTCGATTCGCTGCAATGCGCCTGTCGCCTGAAACACGCGTGTCGCCCGAAACGCTCGACTCGCCTGAACGACGCACACCAGCTGAAAGGCGTGTTTGCCTGAAAGGAGCGCTTCGCGCGAAATGTGCGCATCGCCTGAAATGCTCGATTCGCTGCAATGCGCCTGGCGCCTGAAACACGTGTGTCGCCCGAAACGCTCGACTCGCCTGAACGACGCACACCGGCTGAAAGGCGCGTTTCGCCCAGACGGCGCACATCATCAGAATGGCGCGCATCACCAGGATGGCGCGTGTCGCCTGAAAGGCATGATCGCCCGAAAGGCGCACTTCGCACGAAATTGGCGCGTCGCCTGAAATGCTCGCTTCGCTGCAATGCGCCTGGCACCTGAAACACGTGTATCACCCGAAACGCTCGACTCGCCTGGATGGCGCGCACCGCCTGAACGACGCACACCGGCTGATAGGCGCGTTTGCCTGAAATGCGCATATCGATGAAACGCGCGCATCGCCTGAAATGTGCGCATCGCCTGAAATGTGCGCATCGCCTGAACTGTGCGCATCGCCTGAAATGTGCGCTTCGCCTGAAATGTGCACATCGCCTGAAATATGCGCAGCGCCTAAAAGGTAGCATAATGTTTGGGGAATAGAAAAGTGCAAAATGGGGAATAGAAAAAAGAATCTTTTTTTGGGGAATAAGTTTGTGACACATGAACATGCGTCTAATATCACCGTTTGAATTATTTTGCCCCCACCCCACCTCGGTTCACTTGGTTATTGCAAACATGAGGAAGCCTCCGAAAAAGTACGGCAGGGTGTGCCTTTCTTGCGACAACGGCGGGTATCGTTGTACTGTTGAACACACTGATGGTATGCATTTTATTGTCCTCTATTCAAGAAAGAGGACAGGGTAAAAGATTCTCCATCAAAAATGAAAGGTGCGTTGCCCTTGCTTTCCACGGTTCCCTTGTACAGTTGACTACATAATAAGTGTTAGGAACAACTTTGTTTGCGCAAGCAAGATTACGGGGCTTTCATTGAACCGGATACGGGGCTTTCGTTGAACCAGGTACGGGGCTTTCATTGAACTAGATACAGGGCTTTCGTTGAACCAGATACGTGGCTTTCGTTGAACCGGATATGGGGCTTTCAGTGAACCGGATACGTAATTCTACGCGAGTTCCTGACCACGATACCGAGTGTGCAGGCAATTCTTCTCAAATTAGAATGGGTTGGAAGCAAGATCCGTTCGGAATCTAGGATGCTTGACGGTTCTTGTGAGGGGGGTAATCATGGGCGTGATTCGAGCCAGCCAACTCGACTCACGCCCAACAGGGACGCATCTTGCACAACATGAACATATCACGCATATCATATAAGCATAATAAACACATACTGGCCGTTTGGCAATGCAATTACACCTCTAGCGGAAACGCGGATGTCAACCGCGTCCACGTTTCCGCTAGGCGTTTCTTCCCTCATTCGCGCGCTCGTTTGCAAGAGAGCCTGGGCAACGGATGAGGGAAGCGTTAGCAAAAATAGTATTTCGTATGCGTTGTTTTCCCTAAACAAATTGCACAAACTGAACGGTCAACCACACATCTCGTTGTGGGATGACGCGTTCATTTGGCGGAAGCGGGTGGAATTTAAGGAATTTGAAACCCGCAATAGTTGCGCTATGGGTTTTCATCTTCTTTGCGAAACGGGTACCCACATCATACTAAGTAGGAATATGTGATAATAGTTTGAAGCAAAAGATTACTCAGATTAATACCATCTTAGAGATCTTTATTTCGCTGGACAGGGCACACTCCCGGAGAGAAAGCCTTCCGCCTTTAGTTAAAATTGCATATTTAACAAATCAGACAGTGAGTATTTTCTCCCAGTATTTTCAGACTGTAATACTTAAACACTGGTAATACTTAAACACTGAGTGTTGTCTCGCGTGTTGTCACCAAGCCTTAGAAACTCGCGATCTCACTCCCAAAGTGACCAAAAACCGTTCGATCGCCGATCGTTCGGTTTTTGGACCTATGTCCTCGGATTACGTATGACCGAAGTCGTCGGTCCAAGGCGGTTCCAACGGTTTGGAATTCATTTTAGACAATTCCAAGCCTTTGGAACTTTCCAGTCTGAGGTCGGCAGTCTGAAATCGGAGGTTCAACGGCTTGGAACCCCATTGGACCGGTCTCCGCGCAGCACGGGCGTGGTTTCAAAAGATTCCAAGCCTTTGGAACTTGCTAGTACGAGTAATGAAGCTCGAACCCGGAGGCTCAACGGCTTGGAACCCCATTGGACCGGTCTCAGCGCAGCACGTGCGAGGGTTTCAAAAGATTCCAAGCCCTTGGACCTTGTTAGTACGAGGAATGAAGCTCAAACCCGGAGGCTCAACGGCTTGGAACCCCATAGGATCGGTCTCTGCGCAGCACGGGCGTGGGTTTCAAAAGATTCCAAGCCCTTGGACCTTGTTAGTACGAGGAATGAAGCTCGAGCCCGGAGGCTCCACGGCTTGGAACCCCATAGGACCGGTCTCTGCGCAGCACGAGCGTGGGTTTCAAAAGATTCCAAGCCCTTGGAACCCCATAGGCCCAGTCTCTGGGCAACACGGGAGCGTGTTCCGAAATTCCAAGCCCTTGGAACTTCCCGATCTGAGAGCGGAACGCTATGAGCAAGTGCTTGACATATAGAACGATAATTCTCTGGACCGATCATTCTTGCTACGTGCAGTTCAAGACCGTCCAAGCCTTTGGAACGATTATGGAAGTGATATCTTATGGGGTCCAGGCTTAGTCCAATGGTTTGGAACCGCTTCGGAACTTGCGTTTGATGGATTCCAAGGCGCATCCAAGCCTTCGGAACCCCTTTGGAACTCCAGGTAAGTTAGTATTATCTGTACAATGCATGTTATATATTACAGTATTACAACTGGTAGGTTCTGACTTGGCAGCACGTGGAGCTCAACGAGACCGATACACTACCGCCTCGAGCGAGGCAATAAGTTAACTAATCTTCGTCATCAGAACTACTATCGCCGATGTCGCCGACAAAATCGACGTGGCGGTCAAGCACGACGGCAAGCACGTCTGTCCGATGTCGAATATTTAATGGAACCTTGTTACCGGTATACCGTGCAAGCCGCAAAGGCTTCCATGGAATGGGCGCCACGACCACTTGATTGTTGATGTCCTTCGCTTCGATGAATGCATCTTTGGTTTCCCATGGCATATCGGTGCGCAGGTAGATGTTTTGCGTGACCGCATCGGAAAGAGCAGCTTCGAGGGGAAACCATCTACACTTCACAAGAATATATGTGTCAGTGTGCACGACAAGCTTGACGACCTTCAGAATTTCGCCATACCTGCCATCAGAAGTGAAAGAATCATGAACACCTGCTAATCGAGATCTACAAGGACGCTTTGGTCCGGGCGTCCGGAACCGTGTGGCAGCATGGTTCCGGACGCCCGGAACGTATCGAACTTTTGAATATTTAAACAGATTTAATGAAACGTAGCTTGACCATGGTCCAAACGGCCGGAACCTACACTCCACTCTTATACAGACGTCTGGAACATGTATAGTTGGCATGTCTCACCTGTCCTGGTCCGTTTTATGTACGTCTTGCCCAATGTTGGCAGTAAAACAAGGCTAACAAGGCCGTGTTTCACCATCTCGGCTGTTGAAACTGCTTAGGTAGGGCCATGTTTACGCCATACTTATGATGGTACAGCAGGTTACGTACGTGGGCAAAAGCGGTTTGCAGGCACAATAGGCGATGACATCCCGCGCACAGAGATTGGCGCAAGGTGGGATTCCGGAGGAGAGACGGAGGGTCAATCCCGCGAAAAGAGCCACTGTTGCATATCGCTTGGCAAATTCTCCGGGTGAGGGCGATGGGTTGACGCCGCCGCCGCGTGCGGACGATGCCTTCAAGAGGCAACGTGTCCTCGAATGGGATGCCAATCCCACGAATGGGTTTATAGATTTAGTTGAGGAACTCTTTTGGGATGGAATCATTCTGACGGAAGAATACGACAATCATCCGGCACGCGCCACCTTCACTGACATTGAACGCGACGGCATGACCGGGTAGGGCCCTACCTGCCTTGCTCTCGGGACGAACCCGGGGCGGGCATTGCCCTACCTAAGGCTGCACATGGCGATGCCCACCTAGTTTACAGAGTGAACATGGCCATACTTGACCATTATCCCTTAGGAACATGGTTAGCCATGGCCATACCCGTTCATGACCTTCTAGGAACATGGTGGGACATGGCCCTACCTACCTATTGTTGATGGTGAACATGGGGATTCAGGAGCTGCCGACACTTGACAAGTACATTAGAGAGTGGCTCGTCACCATGGAGAGCTCGCGACATGGGACGAGCCCTCACTGGTGGGTCCTCAACACACATCTATTGTGTCACGTGGTAGACCAACTTCGAGACCTCGGGCCGGTTCGCGAGTATTGGATGTTCGTATTCGAGTCCTTAAATGGCAAAATCGGGAGGTGGGTGAAGAACAATGCCTTCCCGGTGCAGAGCATCATGAACGGAATGGGGCGGCAGAAGACCATTCAGTATGTACGAGGGTTACTTATGGCACTTCGCAACGAAGTTCCACGGCCACTTGTCGTCCCCGCTCTTGTACGGGACCGCGTTGTTGTGGCCGATAAAGGGAAGAAGCACACATTGACCGAAGGCGAGCGAGCGTGCATCGATGTTTGGATGCGCACCAATGTGGGGCATTACCGACGGTTGCAAGACCTGCTTGATGCATATCATGAGGACTTACGAACAAGGTAAGGCCTCATCTAATCAATGCCTGAATGAAACACTAAGTAAACATGGCCATGTTCGTGCATGATTTCCATCCACGTTTCCACAAACTAATCACTCAGGTGATTCGCAGGGTCAAGAGAGGCGGTCGTGGCTTGAAGAAAGGACTGCAAAGGAGGATGACATGCCGTCTAGCCGCCGACGAAGATCCGACTCCTTGGCTCGGACGACCATTCACTCCCGACGAAATCGAGTTGTTGCGTGGTTGCCCCACAAAGTGCCGCAGGTTTAACAAGGTACAAGTGGGTAACATGCGATTCCGCATCGCTGCTGTGGACAAGAAGTTCAAAACTGTCCAGTGTTATTTCCGCTCTTTTTTCATCGAACGCGTGCGTGGAACAAGTGAAGAGGAAGAGACTGATAGGTGCGTGCCTTTCTGCTTATGATTAATGAGTAAACATGGCCATGTTCTAGCCCTACCTAGTAATGTATTGTGATAACAGGGCCATGTTCACCTAGTTTCTTTAGATACCCTGGGTAAACATGGCCATGTTCAGACGATTCCAGTAGTTTTTGCAAACTAATTCCTCAATTATACATGCGTGCCAGGCTCGCCCGTCTTGAAGACGTCTATGCCATCAAGCTTGGTGGGGTCGAGTACATATTTGTCAAGGCGGCTCCTTCACCTTCAGTGTCCCCCACTACGTCGGACGACGAAGAGGACCCGTTCACACTTCCTGAAGGTTTCCAGCCTCTACCGTTACCTCAACTTCCACAACAGAACTAGCCTGCCTACTTCCAGATATGCAGCCGCCCTACGCCGCACCCCCGTCTCCATTCACCTTTCCACCCTCACTTGCTGTTGGCTCCTTTCCACCCTCCACCACCGGACCTGCAGCACTCATGGCCCCAGGACAGCCCAGTCCCCTGCCATATCAACCACCTCAGGTCCCCCTCGCAGACCCCCGCCTTACTCCACTCAGCCCTTACCCACAGCCACATCCCTCAGGAACCGTCCCGGTGTACCACACCCCAGCAGCAGTTCCTGGACCGGTCCCCGCTGTACCATGGACCTGGTCTGGGGGTTTCCCCTTCGGGGGGGTTCCCTCCCCTTACGCCCCTGCACTTCACTCCCCGGCTCAGACGCTGCCAGGGACTGCTAAGAGTGCTGAGGAGGCGGCACGCTGGCTGGCGTATCGTCGGCAGGAAGAGGCGGCGGTGCTGGCTGCGTCAGGCTTGCAGGTGGGAGCTCAGGCCACCTATGGTGCTGGAGGGGTGCTCGCAGAGCGCCCCGGCACGGGCTACCCAGCAGGGGCCTTTCATACCACTGGAGGGGTGCACGCAGAGCACCCCGGTGAGGGCTTCCCTGCAGGGGCCCACGCGACGAACGCTGGAGGGGTACAGGAGGATGAGCCGGAAGAGGAGCCTGTCGCAGACAATCCCTGCCCTCACGATGAGTACCTGAGAGCAGGGGGCTACAGTGACGTAGACCCCGACAACCCATTTGGCCGTAGTGCTGGCGAGGAGTCTGCGTATGAGTACGAGGCGGACCCCAACGACTACGACGAGTATCTGCGGGCGGGGGGCCACAGTGACGTGGACCCCAACGATCCGTACGGGGAAGGGCAGCGCTGGGACGAGGTAGATGACGACGAGGAGGAGCAGGAGGAGCTGGTCGTCTCCATCACTGCGTCAGCCTCAGCGCAGCGCGTTGTCACTGTTGGCGTGGACGAGACGTCCGCAGCACCGCCACAACCGCCTGAAGTGTTCGTCTCGAACAACGCAGGGCGTCGGCGGTCTCGTCGTTCGTCGGGACCGGGAAGCTGGGACGAGCGCAACCTACCTTTCCGCGAGGAGTCCGACTCCAATTCTGGCGGGGGCTCTTCGTCCGCCTCGCAGACGTCCTCGTCGAGGTCATCAAAATCCTCGAGGTCGTCTAAGTCGGGCGCAGGAGCGGGCAGAGTGACGGACTTAGTGACCGTGCCCGCAAGCATCGCGACGCCAAGGAGAGGAAGCGGAGGCTGCGGCGTCGAGAGCGTGACGAAGGGCGGACCCTTACCCCTGCAGCCCTAGCGGCCACCTTCAGGGAATGCCTGAAGGAGTTCCACAGCCAAGGGGGGGGCACACGGTCCGCTCCTGCAGACCCCACAGCTGAGACCGCCAGTGCAGACCCCCAGGCCGGGGTTAATTCAGTCGCTGGAGGGGTGCCCGCGGAAGCACTCCGGCGCGGATCCTCCAACGGGGGTCATTTCAGACGCTGGAGGGGTGCACGCAGAGCACCCCGGCGCAGACCCCCCAGCGGGGATCGCTTCGGTTGATCCGCAGCTGGCGGAGGGCGGGGGAGATTCACCCGCAGCGAGCTGGTGTTGCCCCCCTGACCGCGGTGGTGGCCCCCGATGTGGGGGTGCAAACTGGGCAGCCCGGCGGCAGAGGAGGAGCTGGAGTCAGCAACGGGGACGTGACCCTGCAGCAGACGGCGGGCAAGGGCAGCGCCACACGAGAGCGCGAGACCGTTGGCTCCCGCCAACTGGCCCGGCTACGAAGGCAGTCCCTGGAGACGGTGGTGGTTCTCGGGTCTGGTGAAGGAACCCCTGCTGACCACACCCCAGGCACTGACTCGGCAGCTGCCGTTCGACATGTGAACTTCCGTGAGGCGAACGGGACCCCTGATGGTCCTGGTGGAGTGACGCCTGGCGGGCCCTCAGCGGAGCTGCCTCCCCCTGCACATGACCCTGCTGTACCAGCACTTGGAGGTGGCGATGGGGGATGTGCACCACCTGGACCTCCGACAGCTGCTCCCTTGCCACCCGCGGTGCCACTCCCAATGCCCAGTGGGCCACCGCCACCTCCTCCTCCTCCTGGTAGCACGCTTGCGTTACCAGCACCAGAGCATGATGGTGGAGGTCGTGACGGGTCACCAGGGAGACCTCCCCCTCCCCCTCCGTCTGGTCGAGGTGGGCATCGAGGGCGGGCCCTACTGGCCACACGAGATGGCCACACTCTGTGGGTACCGCAGCCTTGGGGGGACACTGGATACCTCGGACTCGGAATGCCGACGGCTACGGTCAGATCGGCTGCAGATGGTGGCCTTGACCTCTTCTACAAGGCTATCCTCTTGCTGGGGGTATCACTGAGGGAGTACCTTGACATGGGGGGCACTGTGGCACAGCCGCCAGTCATGCTGATGACCCCGGAGATGGAGACGCATGCGTGGGTGGTGGACCGGGGCGTGGTGGACGCGGCCCTTCTGGCATACCGCAGTAGGCCTGCGGGCTCAGGACACCCCCGCCCGGAATGGAAGCACGTCTCCAGTACCCCTGAGTCCGAGATGCACCTCCTGGATCCCGACTGTCTTACAGCATGGGCCGAGGTGGAGCAGTCGGAGTGGTATCGGCGGCTGCAGTCACGGTCTACTCCTACGCCGACTCCAACCCCGCCTCCATCTGATGGTCGAGCCCATTTTCTAGCTCTGACGGCAGCCCCCACCTCTGTGCATCATCCGACAACCCCCGCGCCTGCGACGGCTCCGACTAACCTTGGTTCACGTCACCCTCGACCTCATCTTTCACCTAACGCAGCAACCTTTACCCCTGCAGCTACTTCATCGTCCACCGCGGGAGAGCCCAGCAGCCGTGACCTCATCGGCGAGCAGAAGGTGGAGGACGCGCTGCTGAAGCTCGTGAACAAGCTGCCGAAGTTCCCTGCAGAAGGGGATTTGTCCGAAGACGACAAGGTCAACCAGCTGGAGGCCTTCTCTCGAAAGGTCCAGAACTTACTGGACAACAAGCTGGTGATGAGGGCGTGCCGCCAAGCTAGCTGCACCGGTGAGGGATACATTGCCTCCGTCCCTGACATCATGTGGATTGTGGCGGAGGAGTGTTTGCGAGGTGAGCAGCGGGAGTTTGTGGAGAAGGCCGCGGGAGGTGTCGGCACGTCAGCGGGGTGGATACAACGGTACGCTGACGCTGACATATTCTTCGGGGACCTGGCCCTCAGCCTGCTGGCCATCGAGAAGCTGCAGAAGCTGCGTGATGGACTCACCCGAAGACAGTCGAGCAAGGAGACGGCCAACGCTTACCACTCGCGACTGTCTGCGCGACAGCGCACCGTGAACTTCCTGGCCAAGGTAGTGCCTGGTTGTGTGCCCGTCTCCGACGAGGATTTCGGCCACCACTTCTGGCGGGGGTTGGTGCACCACAGCAAGGTGGGGCTGGAAATGAGGAGGGTGAACCTGGACCTCAATGATCCAGGGGAGTGGGAGGATCGGGCACGTGCTGAAGGGCACAGCCGAGGCGTTACCTCGGCTGTTCTCAAGGTGCTCGAGTTCGCCAGTGACATCGAGGCGAGCAAGGCATCCAAGGCGGCGGACGCAGCCAGCAGAAGAGCCCCAGCACCTTCTGCACCTTTCTGGCAGCAACGTCGAGGACGTGCCCTGAATGCACTGACGGAGTCTGAGCTCGATCTGGCCGCGGCATCCACACCTCCTCCTCCACCTGGACTGCCCCTTCCTGGTGCTCCACCTGGCCTCCCGGCTCCAGAGACACGGGAGTGCTACGCGTGTGGAAGGCGTGGACATCTGGTGCGAGATTGCAAGGACGCGGCCAAGCTGGCTGCGTGGAAGGCGAACGCTCCTAAAAGGTTGTCTCGAGACAGGCGGCAGGTGGCCGCTATGTTCTTCGCCATGTCACTACCCTCGCTGCACTTGATACTCGGCCAGTACGGATATTGGTATTGTTCAGTGGAACAGGCTCCGTGGAAAAGGAGTTTGCCCGCTGCTTCCCAGCCTCGAGATCGGTAACTCTGGACGCTGACCCGCTTTGGCGGCCGACTCACGTGACGGCCATTGAGAGCTGGGATTATTGGAGGTATCCCCCAGGGTACTTCGACGTGGTATGGGCAAGCCCCCTTGTACCCAGTACAGTCAGGCCCGCACCACTGGAGGTCCGCCCGATTTCGTTACAGCGGACGCGTGCGTACAACGCACCCTAGACATCATCGAGTATCTCCGTCCTCAACACTGGTTTGTGGAGAACCCGATGGGCCGTTACCCTGACGCCCTGCGTTTCAGGCCAGTAATGAGCCATTTACCGGCGCCCCTCACTTGCACCTACTGCATGTATGGGAAACGATACATGAAACCTACGTGTATATGGGCGAGCTCGCCTCCGCCCGAACCCTTACTGCAATGCTCTGCAGCGACTCCTTGTTCGCATCGACGTGCAACAGGAGTTCACCCTGATACTGCACAACTGGGACCGAGTGGTCATCGGAAGGGGATGCAGAAGTCACACGCAGTGTATCCAGTTCCAGAGGGTCTACTGCGGCATCTGTTCCAGCACTTGACTTTTGGAGGCACAGGAAAGTAATATGTAGATTTATCAATAGTGACTTACAGTCACTTAAGTGATAACTTGTCAGATGGTTTATTACTTACTTAGGACTGTCAACTCCTTAGATAACCTTAGCTAGTAGCTTCAGGCGAGACTTACTCCTCGGTTCGGTCGCTTGTCCTTGGCTGTTGATCACGTTGCCTACCCACGAATGGGTTTGCTGGAGGTCTGCTTTATCTCTTTGGATCTATGACAATACTCTGGATGGTAGTGCCATCCAGATACTAAGTAATTTGAGCAATGCTCATAGCAATCAGGTAATTTATCATTTACTTAGGCATATGGCGGTGCACTGGAAGAGTATCAAAATGATATCTCCAGTTTCTAAGTAAATCAGAACAATGCTTGAACAATCAGAGCAGTGTCTGTTAAATAAATCTCTATCAGCTACATCACTGTCAAGATGAGTTCTGATCTGTGAGATTTACTAAGATATGCTTTGAAGTGATCAGGTACCGGATCAACTGTCAAAATGCATAGTAGATGATGGTGTTGCTCCAGCGATAGAGTGAAAAGGGCATGGACAGTGTTCAACAGTGACCAGCTGTTTTGTGAACACTGTATACTGCCTTCGGGTCTGGAGATATTCTCCATCCAGCCCTTCAGCATGTGGATTGATCATGTTCCCTTATCTATCGCCATTACTGACATCCAACACGCACATGTGTTTGTTGGATGGTATCTATGCATCATACATGTGATGTTGATATTATACTTGATCATATACACTTACTGACTCAGTGTAATGTCAGTATACATGGTAATGGCAGTGACTATATATTGTGCATGTACTTATTGATTGAGTACACTTAAGTAAATTGATATAGATTAATCATACAGGTTTATCTGTATACCACTGGACAGCATATCACCAGTACAATGTATATCAATATAGTTAGTATACTGTTGTAATCCTGTACATCTCATCATAATGGATGATGAGTTAAATGGTATATTTTCACAAGTAGCTCCGATGAGTATCCATCTTGATCAACAGGAGAACAATTATCCAATCCCAAATCCTCCGTCATGGATAACTGAGCTAATTCTTGTCTTAATAATCAAGACTGGCATCTTACACTATTCGGATTTTCAATATAGCCTATACTTGCAAGATCTAGCATGTATATGAAATATGCATGTTGCAGTGTGATATAGGTGTATTGCTGGATAAACCCCCGGTGCCATGGGGTACAAGCCCATGGTCGGTTAGGCGCGGACAGATCACCATCGAATCGATCAACAGAACTACACGATGGTTTATTGATAAGCCCTTACTTTTTAATCCTCTGCATATACATCTATGTTGCAATGTTGGTATATGCATGCGTATGCCAAGCCGTTATCGTGATCAGGCTGGTATGCATGTGTGCATGTATGCTAGATTTATCAGACTGATTATTATCACAGTATGACTTGTGCACACAATCACAGTATGCTGTTATAGTGATCTGTGATAAGTGAGATAAGTGTGATAACTTTGTCACTCACTGTCAATCACAGCATGTTGTTATAATGATGACAATATGGTATACACTATGCACAACATGTGTGTGTGTAATGATGGTGGCGTCGCACACACTATTTCTGCGCAGCATGTATGTGTATTGTTCATCTGTGCAGCATCATGCGTCCATCTGCGCAGCATCATGCGTCCATCTGCGCAGCATTGTGCGCCCATCTGGTGCAAAATTGTATGAACATCGAGATCGCACACTATGTCTGCGCGTGATTCATATGTATGTCGCGCTGCATACTGATGCATCACACATCATGCGTCGCACATCAAGTAAATCATGCGTCGAACTGTACAAACTATAATCATCGCACGTGCGTCGCGCGGTATGAAATATGATCTCCGCACATCTGTGTCGCGCTGTACGATTCGCGCGGAACATTTGCGAATATCGCTGTCGCACATCTTTGTCGCACAGTATGAATGCGTATGTCGTTGTCGCTGATCTTTGTCGCACAGTACGAATGCGAATGCGCTGATAACGAAATTTTGTGCATCTTTGTCGCGCTTGATGCGAATCATATACACCGACGCTCATTTTTCGTTTGCGCGCTTGATTCTCGCATATCGTACCAAACCCTGCGATATTTGACCAGGGGAGAAGTCCTGTCGCGATTGACCCTACAGATCTGCAACCCTTGGGAAAGCTTTCCATAGGCATGTCATCCCTGTGCCCTCCCTATGCCCGCCCTTGGGAACGCTCGGGAAAATCCGGAAATATTTTCCAAAGGCTTGGAAAGTTTTCCATAGGGTATTTCCATAGGGATACCCCCTTTTGGAGTTTCCATAGGGTTTCTATAGGGCTGTATGCCTATGGAAAAGGACGTTCCATAGGCATGGAAGGCCGTATAATCACCCTATGGAAAAGTAAACATTTCCATAGGACGACTATAGGCATAACCAGGACTATGGAAAACCCTATGGAAAATGTAAACCCTTCCATAGGGCGGCTATAGGCATAGGGGGCCGATGGAAAGCCCTATGGAAAATATAACTTTCCCATACGCTTTCCATATGCATGTCCAAAGGCGGGCGTAGGGCGGGCGTACGGATAGCGCACCTATGGAAAATTAGCGTATACTATGAGTTTTCCACAAGGTTTTCCATAGGGCGGGCATAGCGATAGTACACCTATGGAAATGTACAATTCGCCCTGCGTATTCTCGGGAATAAAGTCGTAATTCCATAGGGCCTTCCATAGGGATGCCATAGGTATGGTAGGCCTATGGAAACGTATAATTCACTCTGCGTATTCTCGGGAATATCAACGTAATTCCATAGGGCTTTCCATAGGGCCCCCATAGGGATAGTATACCTATGGAAATATACAATTCATTCTGCGTATTCTCGGTCAATAAAGACGTAATTCCATAGGGGTTTCCATAGGGTTAGCTATAGGGATAACACAGGGTGAGCATGCCGTAGGTATACTCCTGATACAGGTGGCAAAGTCTATACCTATAGTATCCATATGGAATACGTTTCCACACGTATACCGTACGTATGGAATTGACGTTCCATAGGTATAGCCAGCCTATGGAATGAGCTTTCCCAGGGGTGAGCCACCCAATGGAAAGGTCTTCCGTAGGTATATCATCCGTATGGAAACATGTTTCCCAAGGGATACCGTACCTGTGAAAGGGTTTCCATAGGTATAACCATTCAGGTTTCATAGGGTGAGCATAGGGTGATGATTCATGATATATCCAGGCTTTCCATAGGGCTTTTACTACATATATACATATTAATATACAGAATAATTCCATCTATGAAATGAACAAGTTATTCGTCATGTAAGTCGCCCACAAAATCTACATGCCTATCTAGTATGAGCATCATCTTGTCTTTATCATATCTCCATGGTGGATCGTTGAAACCGAGTTTGTGCTCGCCGAGATAATATACCAACCTATTTGCATCGGGTCGTCCAGCTGGAATTCTCTTGGTCGTGATGAACCGGTCAAAGTTCCATGGAATGGGTACAATGCACACCAAGCACTCAATCTCAAATGCTTGGATGAAAACCTCGGAAAGGTCCCATGGCAAGTCCGACCTCAACATCATATTGTTCGCCACGGTATCTTGAAATGCTGCCTTCAATGGAAACCATCTTACTTTGAGGAAAACCAATTGTTTCCTGCCAATCGGGATGCTATAAATTTTCAGAAGCTCGCCGTACCTGCAACACATACTTTCCAAAGGGTGAGCATAGGGTGGGCACAGGGTGGACATAGGGCGGCTATAGGGCGGACACAGAGTGGGAAAGCTTAACTCGTAATCATAGGGAGGGTGTAGGGTGGTCGTAGGGTGGGCACAGGGTGAGCATACGCATGATCTATAATATATGTTACGGTATAGGGATGTTGTAGGGCGAACACAGGGTAGGCATAGGACCAATATAGGGCGAACATAGGGTGGGCATCGGATGAACGACCTGTCTTCATGGGCATTCAATCCATTTACTGGGGTATCAAAGATTGCCTTTATGTATCGTTGACAGGTGGTGAGGTGGCGGTCGGCGGATCGCGTACGAAAAGTGTCTCGTCCGACTTTCACGTGCTGACTCTTCATCACACCGTCCATGTAGACATAACAACGCTCCTTGGTACTCAAAGGACGACATTCCCTCGTCAACCGGTTCAACCGCCATGTCTCCAGATCTTGGATGACGGGTCGTGGCATGATCCGCCGTTCTCTCAAACTCAATCGCTTCCATTCAGCGAGTTTGGTGTCAAAGTCGTTTTGCAGGAGCTGGGCCCATGGGAAATTCGTGCGCATATACTTCCGTATACCTTTTATGTCACCTGTGGGTGATCAATGGGTGGGCATAAGATGGTTACGAATTTCAAAGGGTGGGCATAGGGTAGGCATAGGGTGAGCACAGGGATGGAATATTTCTTTTCAGCTCCAAGGGTGGGCATAGGGCGGGCATATGGCGGGAAAGATTTCCATTGGGTGGGCACAGGGCGGACATCTACTGCAAAGGCATCTAAGGCACTGCGTACCTTCATCCAAGGTTATCGGTGTTTGCTTGCCAATCACCTCCACTCGTCGCTTTTGTGGCCCAGTGTATGGTGCAACCTTCTCATTAGATATTGAAGCATATATGCCACGGACTAGCATCAGCTGTTTTTCTAGCATCTGACCTGCGACATACATAACACATAAACAAACGTACAGTGCAGCCAGACGTTTCCATACCTATGCTCTCCCTATGGAAGGAGCTTTCCATAGGCACGGTATACGTACGGAACCGATACATAGTAAAGGCATAGGGTAAACGTAGGGTGGGCATAAGGTGGGCATAGGGCGGGAAACTTTGAGATTCCCATTCCCTATGGTGATCACAGGGATAGCATAGGGCGGACGTAGGGTGAACATAGGGTGAGCCTAGGTATACATACCGTTCATGATGCTGGCTACTGGCTGCGATCGAGTTTTGACTGACTCCTTGCATTTCCCATAGAATGACTCCCACGGAAATAACCATGTTCCATGCGCAGGTCCTGTCAGTTCGATATGCCGAGGCAAATGTCGCAAAATATGCGTAGTTATATTCCAATCTTCAGGTGAAAACTCCTTCTCCCATCGGTCCATTAGAGCTTCAACCCGTTTATGCAGACGGTCCTCGGAGATGATGTGGTTTGAGACTATCTCACGCACCACTACGACGAACTCCCCAACAAAGGACGAGTATTTCGGATGAGGCAAATCTCCCAATGCGTCTGGCCAAGCTGCGATTGCGCTCATGAAGCCGCAAGTTATGAAGACAATCCCCACGGCGGCCTTCAGTTTTCTTGGCTCTCCTGTGCTCGCGCTGAACTCCATGCCCTTAGTTACCACGTTGCCCCAATTCCGATCGACTTTTGATTTCTTGTACCACTTAATCGCAATAGAACGAATGTCCTCATCCAGACCCCATGGTACAGCGAGTTCTGCAAAAACAGAAAAGAACAGCAGTCACTGTCATGCATTATTTGACAATCGCCAAG
This sequence comes from Cymbomonas tetramitiformis, assembly GCA_001247695.2. Classification (NCBI taxonomy): domain Eukaryota; kingdom Viridiplantae; phylum Chlorophyta; class Pyramimonadophyceae; order Pyramimonadales; family Pyramimonadaceae; genus Cymbomonas; species Cymbomonas tetramitiformis. The sequence continues at coordinate 32,013 of LGRX02003524.1, forward strand.
TTCCAAGGGTGGGTATAGGGTGGCTATAGGTCGGATGCAGGGTGGGCATAGGGATGGAATATTTCTCTGCAGTTCCAAGGGTGAGTATAGGGTGGGCATATGGTGGGCACAGGGTGAGCACAGGGATGGAATGCGTTTCCCCAGTTCCAAGGGTGGGTATAGGGAGGGCATAGGGCGAGCACAGGGATGGAATGAAATCCCGAGATTGTTACATACCAGCAAAATGTTCTTCCAAGGTTTTCTCCACCTCGTTCTCGTCCACAGGTTCAGGTAGCCACTCCGGGTGCACATGGTGATTTTCAGCATATCTAAGGCATTTAATATTCCAGTTGCACTGAAAAATAGCACATGTCATCCTATATTCCAAGTTATGAAGTTCGTGCATGATATCCGGGAAGTAGTCCTTTGTCACGGAAAAGTGTGGCAACAAAGAAAGTGCACACGGCCCTTTGATGCCCGTTCTACTATAAATCTCTCGAAGCTGAGCAGCAGTGTACAACCCAGAATCTGCGCAACTTGCATTTCTGGCCTGCAGCAATCGTACGTCCTCTTCGGTGCGGAGAGGTGCAGAACCTGTGAGGACAGTTGTCACATTCGTCATCGCATTCGTTTTCATAGGGTGGGCATAGGGCGATCACAGGGCTAGCATAGGGCGGCCATAGGGCGAGCATAGGGTGGGAAACCTGAATTGGTTATCTCAGGTACGGTATAGGGATGCTATAGCGGTGTCACAGGGCGGGCATAGGGTGGGCATAGGGTGGGAATAAGCTGGACTACCTTTGAAAATTGTTTTATTCAAACAGCTTGTTCCCCAGGTCTCGCCGGTAATGTTGCAGAACATGCAGGCTTTAGAAGCGGAATTTCCTCCCACTCGATTGGCAATTTCCGTTATGCCCCCCGTGCCATAGTCAGCAACAACACACGTGAGCATGCATCGTAACTGGGAGATTTCCTTTTTTCTTGAATCAAACGCTCGGACACCAACATTCCACATGTCGAGCAACTCGTCCACCAAGAACTTGTAGTAAATCTGAGCATTGCTCGATTTATCCTCGATTATTCCGTATACCAATAGAAACTCGTACTTGGCTCGATACTCAGCAGGCAGATTTAAGATTTGGAACGTTATTGGGGTGATTGAGGACGTGACCGCCGTGGAATCGTTATGAGGATTCACTCCATCGACACACATGAATAAGGAGATGTTCCGTGGCTCCGTAAAGAAGCCCGGCTGCTCGACATACACCTTATTTCTCCAGAAGGTCGACTCTGCGATTGAAACCGAGCAACGAAACTTATCATTTAAGGTGAGGAACACAATTACACTTTCTGGAATAATAAATGGATTTTGGGCATAGGATAAGCATAGGGTGGTCATAGGGTGGGCATAGGGCGAACATAGGGTGGGCATAGGGTCAACATAGGATGCAAGGCAATTGTGAATTGGGCATAGGGTGAGCATAGGGTGGACATAGGGTGATCATAGGGATGTTATAGCGTGGACATAGGGTGATCATAGGGATGTTATAGGGTGGGCATAGGGTGAGCATGTGGGAGGGATACACTTACGATGAAACGTAGTCACAACCGGCAGATCGTCGTTCTCCGCGGGTGTAGTTATCTTCCATGATACCAAGAGCTCGGCCATCTCTGGTATCAAATATAGCATCGGCAGGAGTTCGTCCAAGCGCCAAAACCTAAATACCTTGTACGGCTTTCCCGGAATAAGCCGTCCGTTACGTCGAGAGCTGGGGTGACACCGAAGTTTGTGGCAATGGAGGCACTGGGTAAGGTTGTCATGCCGGCCCGGAGTGAAGATCATGCATTCATTCCTGCAAACGTCGGCGGTATGGTACGGCAGGGCAAAATCCTTCCACATAGACAAAGCTTGTTTGAAGGAGGTCGGGAAACCATTTCGTCTCTGATTGCCGATGATGTCAATGTTGCCAATCACCGTTTGCCGCATGAGATTGAAGATTTGATCAAACATGGATTGGGTAGCATTGTGCTCGGATTTCGTTTCCAGCAGATCAATGACAAGACGATGCATTGTTGAAACCTTCTCGGCATAGACGTGATCAACGACCTGTGAAATCACGAGAGGCATCCCCAACTTTACAGGAACTGCAAAATAAAAAAAAGGCATTTCCCTCCGCATGTCCACCCTATGCCCACCCTATGCCCGCCCTATGCCGACCCTATGGAAACATCCAATGCTTTCCATAGGCATGCCCACCCAGTGAACCACCTATACCCGCCCTTGGGAATGCTCAGGCCCACCCTATGGAAACATTCCATGGTTTCCCAACCTATGCCCGCCCGACGCTCGCCCTATGCCCACCCACTGGAAACGTCCTATGCTTTCCATAGGCATACGTACCCAGCGCTCTACCTACACCCGCCCATGGGAATGCCTTTTCCCACCCTATGGAAACGTTCAACGATTTCCCAACCTATGCCCACCTGTTGGCATACGTACGCCCACCCTTGGGAAATACAGAAAGAGGGGTACCTCATGGTTATCCATATCCTCATCGTTGGCAGCAGGAATTAGGAGACGGGCACAATGTTCTTCCAGCTTTCTCAAATGATCCTGGAGAATTTCGTCCGCTTCTGCATTGGCATCTTCCATGTCATCATCACCTCCAAGGGAACCACCATCACCACCATTATGGTCACCCCCGTCATCACTTGAAGTATCGTCTTCACTACTACTTTCCCCCATGTATACCGCTCCTTGCCATCTCTTGTATAGCTTCGTATGTCGTTGTATCGTTCGAAGAGGTTTTTCAACTTGTAGTCGGCACACGGTGCAAGGACATGGTGGCATGTCGACCCCGTGGTTGTTTAATACTGGCCCACAACACACCATCCATACCAGCACGCATGACTACTTGGAACCGTTGCTTCCTTTTTAACTTTTCATTTGCTAGGCATAGGGTGATCATGAGGTGGTCATAGGGTGGGCGTAGGGTGGGCATAGGCATGGAAACAATACGATGTGTTCCATAGGGCGGTCCGCCCAATGACATCCCTATGGAAGGTGTTCAATACCTTCCATACCATGAACGTAGGGTGGACATAGGGTGGACATAGGGTGGACATACGTTAGGAATGCTGTATTCTGGTTCCATAGGGATGCCCACCCTATACAACCTATGGGAAAATAACTTGAATTTTCCATAGGGATATTGGGTTGATATTCTATGAACGGTCGAGGTGTTAACCCTGTAATAGTGGCGTCCGTAGGGCTGGAAATAATTACACAGGGATGGAAAAACCCTATGTAAAACCTATGGGGACGCATTTCCATTGGCTTTCCATAGGGCAAAAACCTTTCCATAGGGCACTTTTAAATCCCCTATCTGAAAATCGTATGGAATGGCTCTGGAAAATTTTCCACAGGCCCCAATGGAAATCGTTTCCACAGGGTGATCATAGGTTGGCTCACCCCATTTTCGGGATTCCATAGGTAATTTATAGGGATGGAATCAAAAAAATGAAAAATAGGGCAGGTTAAAACAGGCCCTTTTTGGACCCTACAACAGCAACACGCCGCACTTGGAAAATGCCTATGGAAAATGCAGAATTACACTGTTAAGGAATGCCACAGAGATCATCCCTATGATAGTGGCGTCCATACCTGTGGAATGGCCTGGAAACAGGTTAAAAACATCACCAATGTACCCTATGGAAAATCCGGAGCCTGTGGAAAAAGTGGTGTGCCCTATGGGAAATCCAGAGCCTATCCCTATGGAAACCCCTATGGAAGACCCCCTACCGCCGCCAAAAACCCCCCAAATAAAATGAGCCTGTTCGATCACCCCCAAGAAAACAAACCATTTGTTCACTGACGAGGGGGGCAAAAAAACAAAATTGCGGCCTGTATGCGCTGTTTTGGCTAGTCGAGATTTTATTTCTGGAACTTCAAAAAAAATCGGGAAGAACCTGATTTCAAACGAAAATCGAATCGCATTGGGTCCGACAGCGACGACGCGCGCAGATTCCACGCATGCCATCGAATTATGAATTCTCAACGGCAATCTCAGACTGGATATGCCATACGTTGACCACAGGGATGGGAATCGTAATACAGGTATGCCCAGGCCGGGACATCCTAATGGAAATCGTGCCACGACGGCGATCGATGGGAGTGTGCAAATAATCGCATGGAAAACCGTACGGAAAGCTAATTAGACCCATAAAACCCCAGGGAAAACCCCAGGTCCCAGCACACGCAGTTGTTTCCCAGTCACCTTCGTTAGTTCTTTACAATCAAAATGGCAAAAACAGCAGCCGCAGAATATGCCAAGAAGAAAGTTGAGAAGACCAAGAAAAGGAAGCCTCCCACACTCTACGACGAAGGCCGCACGAAAAGGGGCAAGAAGTGCCAGCAAACGCGGGCCATCGCACAGGCCCAGGAGGGGAAGAAGGCCAAAGCCGCAGGCAAAAAACTAGTGAAGGAATGCTTCGGTTCGGACTCTTCGGATTCCGAAGAAGAGGAGGAGGATGACGACGAGGAGGAGGAGGAGGAGGAGGAGGAGGAGGAGGCCGCTAAGGCGGGACCAGCAGACCAACCGTTGGACTTCGTAAAGTTGATGGAAAACCCGCAGCAGATGGCAGCGATCTTTGCAATGATGCAAAAGGCACAGCAAGGTGTGAAGATCGAGGCGGATCCAGTGGCTAGGCGGCCGTCGGGGGCGACGGACGATGAGGTTTCTTTGATGCAGGCGGACGCCCGGACCCTCATAAGCGAATGGGAGGAAGCCAAAAAACTCCCGGTGGGAGCGTGCAAAGAGGACCTTGGGAAAAAGTTCGTGAAGCTGAAACGAGAAATCGGCAAACAACATATCCCCCCCTGCACTGACAAGCAAGTTCACACGTACCTGGTTGCTCACCTGAGCTATCGCAAGGCCCGCCGCGGAGGAACCGGCCGGTTCAAAATGAATAAGGGTGGGGACATCCGCATATATGGCGGACCGCTCAACGGTCTCACTGTGGAAAACTTCACAGGTCAATCTGTACCCAATGCAGATATCGTCAAGAAGCTCAACAAGTTCACAGACCCTGCAGCGCGGAAGGGCAAGGAGTGGACTACATTGGAGGAGCTCGTCGGCGGAACAATCGTGTGGCCAGAAGTGGATGAGGAAGATCAGGAGGATGAGGATGGGAAGGGGAAGGAGAAGGCTGCTGAGGAGGCTCCTAAGGGGGGAGAGGAGTTCGAAGGTGAAGCTGTCGAGGTACGTAAGCTCTTTGCCTGTGAGGTACACCTATGCTCACCCTGTATTATAGGCAAACTGTAGCTACGGAAGGTATTTTTGCTTTCACCCCCTACTGTCTGTGGGACAGTGGTGTCCCACCTGTGCTCACCCTGTACTACAGGCATACTATAAGTATGGAAGCTTTCAGCACTTGAATGGTATACTTATGCTTACCCTGTATTATAGGTAGACTATAGGTATGGAAACTTGGGAACTGACTTTATTTTGCTGGGTGCGTGCGCGCACTTGCTCGCAGGCCTCACGTGACTTCGAGCTGCACTGTCCAGTGGGTCTCTTCGCCAAAACCCAACAGAGCAGCGAGAAGCTTGAGGAGAATGAGACCGCCAACTTCGAGCAACGCTCAAAGTTCGAGTTGGCGGTGGGGGTGGTGGAAGCACTACCGGGCACCCTTTCCCAAACATTCACGGACCCCCCCATGAAGGTTCCCGATGGCGTTTACGAGATCTGCCTACTCGGGAACCGTATGCCGACAAAGTCGGACGGCGGGAGCCCGGCTATCAAGTCGTTTATTATGACGTCTTTGTTAAAGCTTCACGTCAAGAAGGATAGCGCGGTGAATGCGGCGGACTTCGCACACACGGAGGAATCGGTGGGGAAACCCAACTCCGTCCTCTGGGTGGAGGGCCGCCACCTCCGACACAGCCACAAGGCGTCGGAGGTGGTGGCCCTCAAACAAAAGAAGATAAAGGAAGCTGCTTTAAAGGTACGTTAAAGGTTATTTTTTAAGCTTTGGAAAACCAACCAACATGACTTACATTTGCTCCATGGTTTTCCACAGGCGAATGATAAGAAGGATGAGGAAGAAGAAAACCAGGCTACGCAGGCGGAGTCGGAATGATGGTGAAATAGACTGTTTATGTTGTGAAATAGACTGGAAAAAGAGGTTTATGATGTGAAATAGACTGGAAACAATGGAACAAACGTTATTACGTATCGTGTATTAAGTTGATGACCAGCATTTCATACGTATAGTATCCCTGTATTATCCTTGTACTATACCTGTGGAAATAGTATTAGCATTCCATACGTACAGTATCCCTATACTGCCCCACTACTGTGCCTATGGAAAGTAAATATTAATTAAGTTCCATACGTATAGCATCCCGATATTATCCCTATATCGTGCCTATGGAAACCATATATATCTACTGGTTCCATACCTATACTATGCCTATAGTAAATAGTTTCCATACGGATAACATACGTAGGGAAAGATGTTTTCCATACCTATAATATACGGTTTTCATACGCATGGTATCCCTGGGGAAAAAGCTTTCCGTAGGTATAGTACACCTGCGGAAAATGCTCTCCATAAGTATAATAACCGTATGGAAAATAAATTCCATAGGGCGGGTCACCCTACGGAAAGAGTTTCCATAGGTATACTCCTGATGCTGTTAACGGAATCATACGTATAATATCCGTATGGAATACCTTTCCGTAAGTATACAGCACGTATGGAATTGTGTTTCCATAGGTATAGCCATCCTATGGAACAATCTTTCCCAAAGGTGAGCCACCCAGTGGAAAACCTTTCCATAAGTATGTCGGCCGTATGGAAACCTATTTCCCAAGGGACGCTAAGTGTATGGGCCCGTCTTCCGTACGCATAATGTCCGTATGGAAAGATCTTTCCCAGGGGATACCATACCTGTGGAAAATGTTCCATAGGTATATCGACCGTATGGAAGATTGCTTCCCAAGGGATACTACGCCTATGGAATTTGCTTCCATAGGTACACCGTCCGTATGGAAACAAGTTTCCCAAGGGGTACCATGCCTGGGGAAAAGATTTCCAAAGGTATGACCTATTAGGTTCCATAGGGCCAGCATAGGGTTATCATATGGATGGAACAGATTCGTGTGTTTTTCCACAGGGTTTTCCATACGGCTTTCCATAGGAAGGCTATAGGGATGACATAGGTACGGAAAGCGCTTGATATTCCAGGACTTTCCATTGGGTTTCCATAGGGTTTTCCATACGATATTTTCCATACGATTCCTTCCATCCCTATGGAAAACGTTCCATAGGTATGGACGCCACAATCATCCCTATGGAATGCCTTGGAAAACCCTATGGAAAGCACAATCACCCTATGGAATGCCCTGGAAAATAATGAAAACCTTCCCAAGGGTGAGTATAGGGATGGAAACTCAAAATTTTTGTTTTCGAGATAACCTCCAGTTTCCATTTTCCCTTTTCCTTAGGGCTTTTCCATAGGGTTTTCACCTGTTTCCATGCCTATGGAAAGCTTTCCCAAGGGTTGCAGATCTGTAGGGTGACCGGTCCCTGGCCGAGAGAGTCTCCCAAAAAGAGGGTTTGGCCGAAGATTGGCCGAAAGAATTTTGACCCTTAAGTATGCAAAAAGATGTCAAAACAAGAAAAAACAAATGTTTTCTCGAAAACTGGCCGAAAGGCCTACGGAGAGGACTTCTGCCCTGTATTTGACAGCATACATGTACGATTCGTACACTCGTGCGCACACCTTGTCGCAATTTATTCACTGTTGAAATGCTGTTGAATGCGAATATGGTCGCGCTGATGATATTATTGCACACTCCGCCGATCGCTGACGATCGTTGTCGTATATGTGCAGATATTCGAAATATATGTATATGCGAACTCTGTCGCGCCGTATACAAATCTATATACGATATATGTCAAGTCCGCTGCACACACTTGTTCTCGTTCTTCGCCTGAGCGGAGGATACCACTGTCAGGGCTCGCTATGCGAACGCTATCTTGACGCGGCTGCTATTGAACAGTAACAGCCGTAAGTAATATTATGGTGGGTATGAGTGCAGCAGTCTGGTGACCAGAAGTGCTTGCTTGAGCCCAATGCTCCTCATATACTTCCAGCGCCCTCACGCATCTCATGCGTTACCACCATCGGGTTGTGAACCCGAGGGCACCGGGTGAACTACCCGCATCGGCTGGTCGATATAGCCTTTGATGCTCGCATGTTGTTCATTTCATGCTTGAAGCGAAGACGCGTCTTCTCATAACACTTCGGTTCTTCAAGACTTGTCTTGCTTCGCCATCTCGATGCCAATACCTGGCCTCTCGATGACAGATGTCACTCACCTTAGGTGGATGACAGACATTACGACTGTACATGTCATAGTCGACCGTACTGACAATACTCGACGACTGTATGTCATTATGACATATGACATGACACGACATGACATGGTATGACAGGTATGACAGGTATGACATGTATGACACATGTGTCATCGATCATATCCTTGACACCGCCCGCTGCTGGTGCGTGAAGAGCCTCGACACCACCGGCGCGTAGAATCCAAGATCCAGCGCCGCGAGGAACAGCTCCTTCACCTCGTCATCGTCGAGGGTGTTGCGCCTCCTGGCGGACCGCAAGGCCGCGTTGAAATCCGTGATGGACTTGGACGGGTCATTGTAGGCCCTGAAGCGGACCGCAAGGAGGTCCGATGTACCCTGGAAGGGCGCACCGGAGTCCAGCAGTCGCCGCGCGAGCTCCAGAAGGACTCGCTTGCCGTCCAATGGGTGCAGTGTCGCAGACGCCTCGAGCCAGTCACCCGCCGGAGAGGCGGGACACACGATGAGCTCGAGTGTCGAAAATAGGAGCTTGTTGACCTCGGGGCGGACGGCCAACGCGGAGTCCTCCAAGTCGAAAAGAGGCGCAAATAAGACGTCCTGCGCCTCGAATGCCTCCTGGAGAGCAGGCACCAGCTTGGAGAGAAGCACCTGCGCGTTGGATTCCGTTCCCGTGAAACGGTCATGTTTCTCACGGAAACACTTCCGAATCACGTGCTTCGCCACGCTTTCGTCGAAGCGCTCACGGGTCAGCGAGCGAACACCCGCCAAGAAAACTGCCTGGGCGGAGTTCGCAGCCGGAACACCAGCAGGTGTCGGTGTAGCCGGCGTGACGGAATTACGGGCAGCAGCGGAGTCGAAAATAGTAGCTAAGGAGCGTCGGCGAGACGCCATACTCGAGGTCAATCTAGTCGCAACCATGGTGTAGAAGACTGCAGAGATGAAGCGAGGGAAAGTGGGGCGAGATGCGGAAAGAGGGGCGGCCAAGAGTCGAAATGGGGTCGTCGAGGAATCACGGGAAAGCTGCGGCGTACAAAGTCCTCCAAACGTGCATGTGGATTAAATAACGCGGCCAAGGAACGTGGTGTTGGATCCGACCAAAAATTCCAACGTCTACCAACGCGTAGCAAGGAAAAGTAAGCGGCCACGTGCACGAGCTCTCCGCAAATCCAATCAACCAGACATTTAACTAGGCCATACCGCTCCGCCGCGCCTCTAGAGGAGCCCCTCACTCCACCTCAATCGTCGTTGTTTAGCCAGACATGGCCAAACTTCGCAGTGTCTAAATAAAGAGTGCGTGGGGCCAAACCTGTTGGATATACCCCTAGGACCCGGGATATATTCACTCAGTGATAGTTTTCTCAGAAACTCTTAAAGTTGATAAGTTAACCCGTTATATGGGCATAAACAGTTAGGGTTCAGGTTCGGGTGACAGTCATAAACACTACTATAGGAAGAGTCACATAAGTAAGCGGTGTGATAATTCCAGCATATACAGGCGCAACGAAGTTCGCATATATCGCATACGAACAGCAATCGCATCAGCGACAATAATTGCCAACATATCATTGCAGCAGCGGATTATAAAGCGCGCAGCAAAATAGCGAACATCAGGCGCTTGATTGAATATACGCAACATATCAGCGAACGACCAAGACGACGAGGTGTGTTCATACACATATCGCACACTTGTCCTGTTGATGAATTGTACAGACGCGCTGAGAGGGCGCATCATTTTACAATATGCAGGAACAAGGCGCGCATATAAAAATGAGCATCATCAATACTCGTCATGGATTCGCAACGAGAATATGGACGCGCACGATACAGTATATGCGCACACATAAACTAAGCGCGCAATCGTATTGTACTATTGTGTACGATACTGAACATCAGCATCGCGCTAACATCAAAACGGTCGACACGGTATTCATAGTGTGATTTTACAGATGATTATGGACAAATGACATCATCGGATTGCAACGCACATTATGTATTTTCAAATGGCGCGTGATTTACAGTGATGATCGTACCGCGGTACTGGGCGCTTTCATGATCGGCATGCGCACGCTATATGACGCATTATGCCAGTGTATACATGATTGCACATCATTGTATTAGAAAGTGATAGTCATATAATGCATGTACATATCCAGCCTGATCACGATGACGGCTTGGCATGCATATATCCAGCCTGATCACGATAGCGGCTTGGCATTATGGCTATACATGCATACGACTTACTGCGACACGATATTGCAACTTACATGTATAACATGCTAGAGCTTGCGAGTCCAATGTTATAGATATATTGAACATCGCAACATCCAAACATGCAAAAGATGCCAATCTTGATTGTTAGACAGGAATTAGCTCAGCTGTCCTATATCACTGATGAAACAGGTGAAAATAGGTATATATTTGTGTGAATATATATAGTTTTTTCACTGCAGCAGGAACACAGAAAGCAGTGCTGGGGAAACCGGTGATAGCAGAACTAATAGAAAGATTACGGCAGTGAGCTTTCTAGCAATTGTTCTAGTGTGACACACGACCAGTGACACACGCAGCAAGGGGTGATACTAGGAGAAGCTGGACCCCCATACAGTGGGGGGGGGATTTCAGCTTCCCCGTGACACCACCTCACCCCGAAGGTGTGAGTGGCCATGCAAGAGCAAGGAAACCCTAAGCCCTAACCCAATGTCAATGTAATGTCCAGGCCGAGGGGGCCTTTTCCAACCCAGCTAGAAACACATCCGTGCAGGGGCGCTGCCTAGGCATTTCAGAGACAATCAAACAGGCTAGGCGGGCTAGTTCCGCTATAAGGTCTTTTGGGTGTTGGCGCTGGTGACGATCGAAGGGATCCACGGAGTCTCTCGGAAAGCCGGCCAATCGCAGTCCTCCTCAGTGAAGCCATGAAGGGCGGCGTCGTCGTCGGGGTCCTCGGGCACCTCGCCGGGGTCAGAGCATGCCAAGTGCAGAGCCGGCTGAGTAAGCGGCGGCTCCGCAGACGGCACCACCGGCTCGCCAACCGTGGATGTGGATGACGGGGCGAGCTGTGGTGACGGGTCGATTGCTGGGACGATGAACGTCATGATCGCCACGTCCGCCGGGGCGTCAGCCTGGGGGGCTGGCACCACCGGAGGGTCGGCGGCAGGGCAATCCGCTGCCTGGAAGGTCGCCATGGCAGCAGCGAACGCTGGGGGCGGAGGCCGCTTCCCAGCGGGGAGCGCGGTGTCGGGCGCGCGCCCACTGCCAAATGCCTCCTTACACATGTAAGGGCAGCATCCACGGGTGTCGGGGTGTGCGTCGGTCACACCCCACATACGGAAGCACAGAATGCAGGGGTACCCGACACCCACCCAGCGCTTCACCATGGCGCCAACGGGTTCCGCCTTCCACTCACCGACGGGTACGGTGGTGTAGGCGGGCTTACGGTCAAAGGTAACGGCGTTGAAGGTCGGCTTCTTCTCCCGCCCACCACCACCACCACCACCAGAAGGCACGGTGTAGCCGGTGTCCTTCACAGGGGTGGCGAATGCGAGCTCCTCACGCCACACCGTGCGAACCCGCAGGCATAGCGTGGAGAAAGAGAAAGGCGTACCGCCCCGTAAATCGCGGATGACGTTGACGTACAGGGGGGTGACGTACGGAGATTGCTTGGCCGAGTTGGTGAGGATGTGCCAGAGGTCCTTCACCCGCTTGGCCTCGCTGTAGTCGGGGTTGATCCTGGCGTGCTTGTCACCAAGAGTACGGATAGCCGTAAGCTGCGGCGATGGGTCGTCGGGCTCGTTGATGATGGTCGAGCGCATCTTAACCCAAAAACGGTCGGAGTCGGAATCGGGGACCCCCTCGACCTCGTAGCGTAGGCGCTGCAGGATGTAACGGCCGTCCCCAGGGTGGGAACGAGCCGCCTCTGTGTAGAGGGCCAAAGCAGTACCGCGAAGAACGATGGGGAGGACGGTGAAAATGATCTCGTTGAGCACCACGTGGTAAAAGTCGTAGTCGTGCTCAAGGTCGAGTAGTTTGGAGAACTCGGGGAAGGACACGGGGAACAAAACATGTCGAAATGCCGCAATCAGGGCGTTGAAGTCGGTGTCAGCAGTCTCGGTGTCGAGGGTGTAGCCATGTTTAGGGTTATAGCCCCCAAGTCGTAAAACCGCGATGATGTCGGCGGAGTACGTGAAGGCGTAAGAAAGCTGCTCCAGATACTCCTCTTCCCTACCTTCCTCCACCGGGGTGGAGATAAGGACTGACGGGTCGTTGAAGAATTCGGACGGCGGTGGCGATGGCCGCAGTGACGATGGACGTGAACGCAAAGAAGCGGTCGACACAATTCTCCTTGGGCGTGTCGGACCCGGCGTAGCACCGCCGGTGTCCACGGGTGACGGTGAGGGCGTGGCACTAGCCCGCCTTGCTGAACGGAGGGCCTCAGCGAGCCCGATCTGGCGCTGTTGTGACATACTCGGCAGAAAATAATCCAGGATGCACAATAGCTGACGGAAACGGTGCGTGGAATACCAGTCACAGTCGGTAGGTGAACCACGAATGACGGAAGCGGCAAAGAGAACGGAGACGGATAAAATTGCCGCTTGTACGGTTCGCAGTTTAATTACGCTGCGATGTTGACGGGAAAAACTGACGGTGTGTAGAATCGGAATAAACGAAGCGAGCTGAATCAACCGGAATCACCACTCACGTGAAGTGGGACCGATAACCTGATGAAACAGGTGAAAATGGATATATATTTGTGTGAATATATATATAGCTTTTTCACTGCAGCAGGAACACAGAAAGCAGTGCTGGGGAAACCGGTGATAGCAGAACTAATAGAAAGATTACGGCAGTGAGCTTTCTAGCAAGTCGGTGTCCGGCGGTGACACACGACCAGTGACACACGCAGCAAGGGGTGATACTAGGAGAAGCTGGACCCCCATACAGTGGGGGATTTCAGCTTCCCCGTGAATCACAGGATTTAGGTATGGGCAGTTGTTCTCCTATTAATCATAGACTGGACACTCATCGGAGCTGTTTGTGAAAATCAACCATAATACTCATCATCCATAATGATGAGTATCAACCATAATACTCATGATCCATAATGATGAGATACAAGATTACAATATGCTGGAAACAGCTCAACATGCAGTCGAGTGTCACGGGTAGACCGATTTACCCCCCCCACTATAAAGTGGGGGGGCCTGTCTCCTGCTGTCCTCCTTCGGAGAGCCGTGTCACACGTAGCATGCGTCTCGGTAGCTCGGAACACAGATGCATAAAACCCCTAAAGTATTTTATGTTATCATCTTAGTATTCCGAAAGCGAGTGTTCACTGACTGCACGTTCTGTGATAGATATATATCTGACTATATATATATATCCCCCACCAGCCAGAGAATCTCACTTCTCATCAGGTTATGGGTTGACCACTTCAGTGGTGGCATTGTTTCTTTTGGGATTCTAATTTCCGTCTCGTCGAACGTACCGACTACCGCAAGTCTCGTCGAACTTCACCGACTACCGCTACTGCATCACCGATTTTACCCTTACCGATTACCGACACCGAGAGTCTCGTCGAACTACACCGACTACCGCCCCGACATGATTACCGAAATGTCGCTTTACCACTCCGGCATCAACGACCGAAATGCCGCTTTACCGCAACCTTTTTGACTTTCTGGCCAGCAGCGCTTCTCCTGCAGCAAAGCTGGCTTACCGTAGGACTATTTTGACCTCACGGGCGCTTTCCTCGCAAAAATCTACCCCATTTTGACCCTTTCATCGTTTGATTTGCTTAATTTTACGAGAAGTTGGCTTTTGCTTCGCTTGGGAACCCTAGCTTTGGGTTCGCGGATTCTGCAGTCAGCGGTCAGTGGTCAGCGACCATGTCTACTGGACCTCAACGTGCACGTATGGCCGCTGTTCGTTCAGCGTTGATTACTCTTCGAGTACATCGGCAACATCCTACCATTGGCTATGGTCTGGTGGTGTCTGGTGGTGTTTGCGCACCGGACACCAAGCTCGAGTCCATCGCGCTCACCATCGACAACGAGTGCTTTGGCTATTTCGACCTCATCCCTCCCCTTCCCTCGCCTTCACCTTGTGCGCCCCTTGGTCACCATCTGGTGGTGTCTGGTGGTGTTGTCACGCCCACTTCACCCTTCACCATCATCCCTTTCAAGCCTTTTCCCATGAGCTCGACCACATCCCTTCACCGCATTTTCCACCTTCCGCCTCCTCACCCTTTCTTCGTCGGTGCATTCGCTCTGGTGGTGCCAGGCCGCTTTTGGCCTTGGCACCGCACGGGCATTGGCTGAACATCGTCTTCCTTACGCTCGACGTCCTCTGTCATCGAGAACGTCGCCGCCGCCTGCTCCAGAGCCCAAACCCTGATTCACTAGACAATTCTGTGTAGCCCTGCTCTGTTTCAATCTAAGCAGCATGAACTAGCGCCGGCGGATGCCCCTCTAGCTGAGCTGAAAAAGGCTCCTTAGATTTCTTGCTGTGGGATGGCCGGCAGGCCTATTGACACTGCTCCCTGTTTCCACCTCTCTCCTTCTGGAGGAGGTGGTGTCACGGGTAGACCGATTTACCCCCCCACTATAAAGTGGGGGGGCCTGTCTCCTGCTGTCCTCCTTCGGAGAGCCGTGTCACACGTAGCATGCGTCTCGGTAGCTCGGAACACAGATGCATAAAACTGAAAGTTATCTAACGGTGAGGGGTCACCGACGTAGGAGGGGGCACATCAACGGTAGATAACTTCGGTTATCTACGTTAGTGGGAGCGGAGCATTTAGGGCTCGCCAACGGAGTTGGCGGCTCCACTCTTTGACCTCTGGTTTGTTGCCCGTAAGTTTTGTCCTACAGGTATACGCGTTTCGAGTTACATTCACATTGAGCATTAGAGTTTCTTCTGTTTATTTCTCACATTATCATTATATATTTTTCAGCATGGACTCCCTCTCTGACGACGCCCTGACCCAGCGTATCGCGGAGCTTCGCGCGACTGAGGCCGGCAAGAGCCTGCTCGAGAAGCTAGCTTCCGCTTCGCCAGACGACTTCACGCCCGAGGAGGTATCTCTCAACAACAGGCTCTCCCTGTTTCTGGCGGAGCAGGAGCGTAGGCAAGTCCGCGCTCAGTATGCTGCTCATATCCACGGCCCTGGACCAGCCGACCTTACTGTCCACGCTAAGTTGGACGAGCTCCTTTCAGCCCATGGTCCCGCCCGTCGCGAGCTGCCGGGTGCGAGATGCGATTTCAAGGACAAGAATGGCAGTGACAGCAACGCGGCTAAGCGCACGTGGGAGTTCGCCAACAAGGCCGACGAGATCTTCTTTAATTCGTCTCGCGCTGTGGAGAAGGCGGCGCAAGCGGTGCCGGATTCGATCGCGGAGGATGTGAAGGAGAGTCTCGAGAAGGCCAAGGCGCAACTCGAGGAAGGTATGAAGCTCTGCGAACAGCGCGCCCAAGTAGCCTTCATAGCCTTCAAGGATGGTTGGAATGTTGCGAAAGAATTCTCGGAAGAAATGGTGACTCTCACTGAAGAGGATGAAAAGCGGTACAAAAAGGCTAAGAAAGCCGCGGAGCAGCGCGCTGCTGAATCGAAGAAAAACCGTAACAACTGGAAGCCTAGGAGCTATGGCAAGGGATCTTATAGTCAGCAGTGGTATCCGAGACATGAAACCCCCTTTAAGGGCGGTAAGGGGAAGGGCAAAGGCCCTCCAACATGCTACTCGTGTGGTCGTTCGGGACATATGTCCAGTCAGTGCCCATATGGAGCACAGGCTCCGCCTAACTAGGTAGAGACAGAATGATGGACAATTACTATTAATTTTTTTTTCAGAGATCGTTGGTCGTGCGCACTATTGCCCTGAAATTTGTTCGATGGTGTATTCGTTGTTGTTGTACTCGTTTGAGTACTTTGCTCGTTCGAGTATCCCGCTGTTTAGCGGAACGCACGTTTGCTGCGTGATGTTTGACTCCCCTCCTGGGAGAGGTGTAGAGATCGAGGCTGCAGGAGAGGATGAGCGCGGAGAGTACGAGGAGGGGTCCCCCAAAGCCCCTTCCCCTCGAGGCCGCCTTCGAAAGAGACTCTCGTTTTGGAGTACTTTTTGTAATGCCGTAGTTCTACTATGGATCACCTTTGGTGTGTCTCTTCCCTGGATTGATGAGCCTCCTCCAGCTAGAGCGTTCGCGAATTCGCCTCTCGCCTTTCGTGAAGCGGAGTTCGTCACTGAGGCTGTAAACAGCCTAGTTGACACAGGCGCAGCGTACGAGGTACCCACGCGCCCTACGGTGGTCTCTCCGCTGAGTGTAGCATACCGTGACTTAGGACCGGGAATTCCGCCTAAGAAGCGCCTGATTTGGAATGGGCGTTATGTAAATTCGTACCTCTTCGTTCAGAAGTTTAAGTATGAGGGTCTTGCTATGGTTCGCGACTTGCTCGATCCGGACGGCTATATGTGGTCTTTCGACTTCACGTCGGGCTATCACCACGTGGAATTGCACCCAGACAGCCACCAGTACGTAGCTTTTGAGTGGCAGGGGAAGTTCTACTGTTGCGCTGTATTGCCTTTCGGGTTAGCGTGTGCGCCCTACGTGTTCACTCGTATCGGTAGAGAACTAGCCAAGCGATGGCGACAGCAGGGAATGAAGTTAATTCACTACCTCGATGACTTCATATTTTTCGGTGTTTCGATTGCTGGTTCTCTAGTTGTGTTTCTTCTGCAGCAGGCTACGGTCTTGGCAGACCTCGACGCAGCGGGCTTCCTCCTTAACTGGGAGAAGTCAGTGTTACAGCCTATTCAGCGGCTTGCTTTCCTTGGAATGGGAATCGACTCTGTCCGCGGCTTGTTTTATGCTCCTCAGCAGAAATGGGATTCACTTCAGGCTCGCGTTGCAGCGGCGTTGAAGTCTCGCCGCGTGAAAGTCCGAGCCCTCGCCTCTATTGCCGGGAAAGTGATGTCCCTTCGTTTGGCACTTGGCAAAGCTGCCTTTATGTTTACGCGAGAGATGTATTTTGTTGTTGAATCAGCTGCCCGTTGGGATGCCTATATCTCTTTGCCTCCTGAAGTGATTTCTGAATTGCAGTTGTGGGCAGACACTGGAGCCGAGGGGTTCACCTCTGCTATTTGGGATTTGGTGGTTCGAGCTTTTTGTAACTTGATTTGGACAGATGCCGGCGCTACTGGTTGGGGCGGCTGGTTAGCCCCGCTTGGTGCTAGAGAGAGGCTCGATGCCAGAGGCCACCTCTCCCTGGCGGAGCGAGCTGAGTCTTCTACTCTGCGTGAGCTAGTGGGTATTCTTAAGACGTTGCAATCTCTAGCTCGATTCGTTGTTGGCACCACAGTTCACTTGCACACTGATTCGCAATCGGCTTGGAGGATCCTAATGAAGGGTTGCAGCAGTAAGGCCCCCCTGCATAAGCTGGCAGTGGAGATCTTCTGGTGGACCGTGCACCACGGTGTCCACCTTGAGGTTTCTTGGATTCCTTGTACCCTTAATGAGTATGCAGACTATTTGGCTGGTATTTATGACAGTGACGATTGGATGTTGTCTACTTACTGGTTCGAGGTGTTAGATGCCTTGTGGGGGAGGCACACCGTTGACCGTTTTGCCACTGACAAGAACCACTTGCTGCCGAGATTTAACAGCCGGTGGTGGTGCCCCGGCACGGAGAATGTTAATTGCTTTTTGAATGACGATTGGTTTCAGGAGAACAACTGGTGTAATCCTCCCTTCGGCCTAGTGGGCCAACTCCTCCGATGCTTGATTCGACACGGGGCCCGTGCCACAGTCATATGCCCTCGTTGGACGGGCCGCCACTGGTGGCCCCTTCTGTGCCCAGACGGTGTCCACTTTGCCCCGTTCGTAGTGGATTGGCGTGAGCTCCCCACCGACTCGATCGAGCCGCTCTTCCGCCCTGGAGCTGGGAGGGCTAATGAAGCCGCAGTCGGCCCCCCTTCCTTCAGGGTGTTGGCCCTCAGGATTGACGGGTCCCTCGGGACTTTGTGATGTGCAGGTGGAGCTCTGGCCACGGCTCTTTGGGACCAACTGAAAGTGAGTCCCCGAGACCCCCTCGAGCAATCCCTCCTCCGCTCGATGAAGGCAGGTATGGTCTCTACCAGAGCCCCTGGCACGTGGGACGGCAGTTATCTCAGCGTCATACGGCGGTACCGAGCTTTTTGTGCCGCCCGCACCCCACCTCGGGTGCCGGTTCCTGCCGAGCCAATCACGGTGTGTCTGTTTCTCCAGCTGGTGGCCTCGGATGCGAAGTCATATGCCTCGGTTAAGTCAGCTTCGGGCGCCCTGTTCACCTTGCACGAGCTTGCACTGGTTCCCGTGTCGGAGATCCCCACGAAGCACCCTTTGGCTAAGGGGATCAGAGAGGCGGCTAAGCGACGTATCGGTCTTAGGCTGGTTAACCAGAAGGAACCCTTGGAGGGCGATGTCTCACGGTCGGGTATTCTCCTGTATGTTCCGGATGCCGCTGCTGCCTCTCTTATTGCTCTCACCTCAGCGGCTATGGTGTCCACTATGTGGACGGGGTTCTTGCGCTATAAGGACATGAAGTTTGTGTGGGTCCCTCTGGTTAAGTTCTATGAGACTCATATGGAGATGCTGCTGATTGAGAGGAAGAATGATCAGTTCCGGTTTGGAGATGTAGTGTATGTTGCTAGGGGGCAACACCGCCCTTCTTGCCCCGTGTACTTGTGTGAGACTCTGATTGGCCGTGCTGGTTTCACCGGTATGGTCAACCTGTTCCAAGGCTGGGATGGCAGACTGGCCAGGTTCCACCCTGACACAACCCCGCTCAACGGCCGCCATATGGAGTATCCACAGTGCCGTGCAGTGGTCCATAAGTTTCTACAGCGGACCACTGGCCTATCTGCAGCAGAGGTGCAGACTCGGTGGGGCACCCAGTCCTTGAGATCCGGAGGTGCTACTACTGCAGCCAAACAGGTGGACTTCCGCTTGTTCCAGCAACACGGTGCATGGCATACGGCAACCAGCGCTCACAGATACATTCTGGATGATACCGAGACTAGACTCTCAGTTACTAGATGCCTAGGCAATTAGCCTGTTCCTGAAGCCCCAAGTGGGCCGGCCACGGGCATGAGCCTGTGGCCCCTGTTATTTATTAACAGTAATTATTATCTTGGTGTTGCATCCATACCCGATCTTGTGTAGCTCCAGACTAGTGGGCTCCCTACCCGTCACTTGTGAGTGTGTGGGTTAGGTGTAGGCTCCCGAGTTAGATCGGGGTCCCTGATTGTGCCCTTCTAGGCGGGCACGGGACAGGCAATACCTTGCTGCCTGAAGGGCTTCGGCCTTAGGCACGGGGGACAGTGTCTCTGGACACTCCCTATTGGGACTCTCAGCTCTTATCATTCCAGTAGTCTTAGTAGCTAGGGGGTAGCTAGGGGTAGCTAGGGTAGCTCAGCGGAGCGGAGCTAACTTAGATAACTGAAAGTTATCTAACGGTGAGGGGTCACCGACGTAGGAGGGGGCACATCAACGGTAGATAACTTCGGTTATCTACGTTAGTGGGAGCGGAGCATTTAGGGCTCGCCAACGGAGTTGGCGGCTCCACTCTTTGACCTCTGGTTTGTTGCCCGTAAGTCCCATCCCTCCCTCCCATTATTATATCTTCCCTTCAAGGTTGCTCTTTGGCATTGTTGTTATGTCTCATTCTTACTTACTCGGTGTAGTTAAGGTTCTCCCTGTATATTTATTTGTGTGTGCATTGTTTGTTATAGTACTATTCCTGCATTGCAGTGTTTTATATTGTCAGTTATTAATTATAACTGACAATCGGGCACCAGACTAGTGGGCTCCCTACCCGTCACTTGTGAGTGTGTGGGTTAGGTGTAGGCTCCCGAGTTAGATCGGGGTCCCTGACTGTGCCCTTCTAGGCGGGCACGGGACAGGCAATACCTTGCTGCCTGAAGGGCTTCGGCCTTAGGCAAGGGGGACAGTGTCTCTGGACACTCCCTATTTGGACTCTCAGCTCTTATCATTCCAGTAGTCTTAGTAGCTAGGGGGTAGCTAGGGGTAGCTAGCGGAGCGGAGCTAACTTAGATAACCCCTAAAGTATTTTATGTTTTCCGAAAGCGAGTGTTCACTGACTGCACGTTCTGTGACGTAGATATATATCTGACTATATATATAGGGGGTACGTAAACGTACAGTGTGGGGGAAAAAAGTAACCCCAATCTTTCGGGAACGAACGTGATAAACTAAAACTTTGAAACAACCCAATACCCCCCCCAACCCCCCTCCCCCCACCTCCCCTCCCTCCCTCCCCACCCCCTCCCTCCTCCCACCCCCCTCCCTCCTCCCACCCCTCCTCCCCTCCCACCCCCCCTTCCTCCCCTCCCCTCCCACCCCCTCCCACCCCCTCCCCCCTTCCCCTCCCCCTCCCACCGGCCCTCCCTTCCTCCCCCCTCCCTTCCTCCCCCCTCCCTTCCTCCTCCTCCCCTCCTCCCCCCTCCCCCTCCCCCCACCCCTCCCCCCCCACCCCTGGGGGGGGGGGCTCCCCCTCCCCCCTCCCTCCCCCCTCCCCTCCTCCCCCCCCTCCCCCCACCACCCTCCTCCCCCTCCCCCTGCTCCCCTCCCCTCCCCCCCCTTCACCCCCCTCCACCCCCCCTATATTTATATACAATACACTCGAGCTTCAATTGATATAATATGCATACAGCATACACTGTGTCGTGTATGCCGTTATTTACAATACACTCGGGCTTCAATTTATATAATATGGATACAGCATACGCTGTCGTGTACAGCCTACGATTTGGGCGTCAATTTTTGCACTGTTAAAAGCACTGAATTTCATCCGTCCTTGCAAGCATTTCTGGGATTTGGCAAGAATGAGGACCTAGTTTATATAGGGGGTACGTGAACGTACAGGTGGGGAAAAAATAAACCCCCCCCTGAGTATCCATCATCCGCATCATCATCATGTGAAGAGTGAGAGACCCGCGACAAATAGAGGCGGCCAAGGGGGGGGGGAGGAGGAGGGG
>LGRX02003525.1:0-20548 GCA_001247695.2 Cymbomonas tetramitiformis
AGCATACGCCACCCACATTGAGGTTATAAGGAGCATGTGGCACATTGAAATTTGATAGGGGTCACAAAGCAGGAATCGGTCGAGGCTGAGCTTGACTTGTTGATACTGGATTGAGAGCAGGACTCTGACCGATATTCTTGGGCTAAAGAGTTTACACATGACAGCAACAATAAGCTGTAAGCAATTTGTACAAGAAGCACTGAATGTGCTAGTATGGTCATGGTAGGTGCAGAGCGCCTCTGTAAGCGGGAAGTAGTGTTGGAAGCTCCGCAGTACGAGAGAAGGATGTTCCCTATAAACCTAATGTCTCGCGTATGGGGGGAGGGGCTTGCAGAATGAGCGGCAGGACTCAATTCCTGGAATCTCGTTCTCACATTTCATCCCGAAGCCGACCCTTTACTGGGGTTACAGCAACCTACGCAAGGTAGCCCACCCTCCCAGAATGTGAGGTTAATGAATACCAACATACAAGCACACAACAGCTGCCTAAGCCGGGCATTGCCTTGCTTTTGCCGACTGCAATAGGGTGTTGCGAATAGGATCTTGCCAATCTGAGGTAATGCACAGTTCCGTGTGCTCTTCGTTTCACGACCTCGGGGTTTGAATCCCTCTCAATGAAGTTGGATCAACGCTCATCTTGCAGACGTTATTTCATCGTGATGCAACCTCTGTTCCATGGCCATGATTATATTGAGCTTTGGAAAAGTGGGCGTGGTGGATACAGGTGATGGGATGTCAGGAGCTCGGCGAACAGGTTCACCAGCTCGATGTATCGGTTCATGTAAATCCCTGACAATGTGGACATGCGCATGCCTACTGTCATCACATAGACCTCAAAGCCATTGAAAATGGCATTATCCATGTGCATGAAAGTGATGTGTTTTTCGTCCCGCAGGTGTTCGGCCATAGCCACTTACCCGTGGATAAAGAAATTGATGGCTGCCGCTATTTGCAAGATGCATTGGGCTATCCCAACGACCGCTATGGGCGCGATCCACTTCCCATGCGAGTGTGGCCAATTGCAGCAAAATGAAGAGATCCACTTCCCATGCGAGTGGCCAATTGCAGCAAAATGAAGAGATCATTTCACACATTCTCCAAAGCTTCTCTGCTAGTGTAAAGTTCCTTCATCCCTCAACAAAAATAGAGAGACAAGCTAGAGCACAGTGGCATGGCAGATGGAATCTGCAGTATTCTTACCCATTCTCTCGTTTCAAATTGTATGGTAGAGCCGTACTTCATCATTCCCCCATCACTTTTGATTTCTCTGCAAAGCTGAGGGAGAAGAATAAACGGGATATACAGAGTGAATCAATCCTCCTCACCTAGCTTTGCAGTAAACCCAGCATAATAATAGTAGCATCAAACTAATGCAATTATTGTACTATACTGTGCAATCCCCATTGAGGTGCAGTAAGATGGAGAACATGGTGCATTACACGCGATGAAAGCTAAGACCGCCTATGCTTTGCTCCTGAGTGACGGTGGGGGATATTGCGAATCACATACGCCACCGTCCACCGGACTCGATCTTAAGGCTGCTTGATATTTTGGGTGGTGCATATCCGCTTGAACTTTACGGGTACTGTGGACCTTTTATTGATTTAATTCCAAAACGAGGTTTATAAAAGTATTCCTATAAAAAAGTAGCAGGTACAGATTTCAGTCATGAATTACTTCATTCTTATTTTTTTCTTTAAACTTTTTCGTTTTTCAACGGCTCCGAGATAGTTTTAGTCTCTCGTTCATGCGGTTATGAAATGTGCCGAGTTGGGAGATAACCTTATCCTTGCCATCTGTCGGGTACCTTGGCTTGATCATTTCCGGAAGCTCTGTGGTATCAGGCCTCAACGCCCCTGCCAACGTATGTAGGTTGATACGAACGGTGACCGGGTTGTGATCGGAATACGAGTCATCATACAAGGGCCAGTGCACTCCTAGCGGGGTTCTGCATACATGGAATCTATATATGTGTCCTCAACCCCTCTCAAACTGCTAGCCAAAATATGGTCTATCCTCCTCCTCGAAAAGTCCCTTGGGTCAGAGGCGTTATTGTCGGCCACGTAAGTCCAGTGTGACGATGCGTGCCTGTCCTCGATCAATTCCCCTGTGTCATACACTGCAAGTTCACTCATCGTCTTCCATAATAGCTTATCAAAAAGAGAATATCGCGGGGGCCTTAACTTATTTTATAGTGATCATTTTGGTGATCTACGATGGCGTTCGCGTCCCCTAATATGTATTAGTATGGCGTGCTTGCCTTATTCCGAATGCATTCCCTTAATTGAAAGTAGAAGCACTTCATCTTTGTCCCGGTAGACCCAGAAGACTGGGGCGGACAATACACTCTTATCAGGCCTTCACCTTGGAGGGGGCACCAGGATTGAGATCAACTTTAATCGCGTTTTTTTCTTCCCTTAAGTATCGGGTGTAAATAGCCCCAGTCACTCGACGTGCCCGTGACACATAGAGATTTCCTGAAAAAAGTCGACACCCTCCGCCACAACCCCGTCGGATGCGTATGATGAACCTCCTTGTGGTCCGGGAATATATCGTGCCTTGATATGTTTATGATTTCGTTCGTCAATTTGGTGTCCACCATGACCGCGATATCGTGCTGATCTACCCATCCACCTTTACGTTTTCTATTTGTGTCCACCATGGCCGTATAATGTGCCCTCAGGGAGTTTACATCAATCGTTCCAACGTTTATAATGTGTTTATCGTCAGTGGGGTGGCTTCCATGGGACATGCCTCTTGATTGTATGTTATCCTTAAGCACCCCAAACTTCCTTCCGTATGCTTTCACGGTTTTGGCAAGGTCCGCCGTCGTCCGGCCGGCAATCTCTTGGTGTACATACTCCTTCCACGGCATATCGGACCCCAAATTACTCCACCTTTTCCAAAGCAATGCCATCCTCATAATCCAAATTCCGCAATAATGACCGACATACTGATGTCTCACTCCCATCCTTTCCGTCCTACAATTTCTAACTTATGTCCCAGCAGTGATCCACTCCTTCGTCACCTCCCAAATGTTCGCCCCGTTTTGAGAGGTTTCCATGTCACCCTCAGCAGGGTCATATATGTATGCTGAAGTACCTCCTCCCGATGTCCTTGGAATCATTACCAACCACCAATGCTTGTTGTCGCACACGGGAATCGCCCACTGCCCCGGGATATTGCATCCTGCGTTGTCTCATATCCTCTCCCTCAAAATCGCTCCTAGGTGATCTAAGTGGCAGCTGCCGTGTGCCGATGATCCCATAACGATGACCCGAATTGTTCTGTCCATTAGACCATCGTCTACCCATCCGCTTTTGTCCGTATCTCCTGAGGCTGCTCCTCCCGACATTCTCGGTGTGCAGGGTGCTTTCTCAATCGGATGCATTAAGTGTGCGAACCGTAGGTATGCTTTGTCGATCATGCTTGGTTCCCGTATATTCATCACCTGTTCTGCCAACGACACGGAACAACTGTCCCTTGTGTCCATGAATATTATGACATCTGCCCTTGACTCGGCTCAAAATAATATTGTTCCTAAATATAATGTGTTTCCTATAATTCTGTCCTTTGTTCAACCAAAAAGACTTCGGTCTGCGATGGGCCCCAAACACGGCTGAACGCGGCCCTGCTTTCCAAAACCATGACGCGTCCCGTCGAATGCATCTTTCCTAAAATGCCATGATGTGTGTGAACACGATAAGAACGCCCGTCTCGCTGCCGATATCAGCCATTATCTCTGATATAGGCTAAGCCACCATTCCATATGTCGTGAGGTATGAGACAAGCCACCCCCTTTAATCATTATATATATGATGATTTAACAAATATAAACATCTAACATATAATATAACATACAATATAAAATAATACAATAGCGTGTCGCATAATATAACGAATGAGGGTGTAGTCTAGTGGTGAAATATTTCACTGTCCACGCGAAAACCCAGGGTTCCTTTCCCAGCGACAGCCGTTTTTGTATGCGTAAGCGGGTCGCGTAAGCGGGTCGCGTAAGCGGGTCGAGTAATTTTCGCGGGTCGAAATTTTAATATGTGTGTGTGTGTCTGGATGTATGATAGTATGCCGGAGGCGGCGTTCTTGGACCTGGAACGGGCTTTACAGGCATGGCGGTTTTCGGTGTCAAAGGCATTAGGTGTCTCTGACGCTTCGGCTCTTGGTGCTTGGGTTGCTGCAGTTAGGGCGGAGGCACGCACAGTGATTGATTCGAGTGCGGGCGGCGAATCTTTCGTGGGTGGATGCGAGGACCAGGGAAGATATCTTCATGGGATTGGCCGGCCCGGGGCCGTGTCACGGAGGCCCGGGCCGAAGGCGGGCCGAAGGAAAAGTTGCGGATGGGCCGAGTCGCATTGAGGGGGAAATCGATAAATTTCCAAAATTTTATCGATTTTTGACAAATTGTCATACTTAAAATTAAAATTTTGCGCCTGCGGCGGGCAATTTTGGGTTCGGGCCGAGACGGGCCGAAATGTGGCCGAAGTAAATTCCCAATGCGGGCCGAGTCACATCCGCGGAAGATATCTACCCTGGCGAGGACCCCCATTTGGTCCTTACGGCTTCGGACTGGCGCCGGTTGCGGGAGGTTCAACGGGATTTCGTCATCACCACGGTTGACAAGGCTGCCGGTAACTTCTGTTTTGTGTGCAAGAAGCACTACATGCAGAAATGCCTGGATGACCTTAGACACGGTGTAGCTTATGAGGCCACGGAACGGTCGGCCGATGATATAAATGCTGAGGGCACCGCTTTGTGCAGGGCTCATTCCATTACCCCGCAGAGGGGGCCTAGGATTCCGCATTTTCATATTCGTGTGAAATTGCACAAGTCTCCGGTAGGATACCGGTTTGTCGCGGCGGCCAGTCGAACAACACTTACACCAGTTTCTAAGTGGCTCAGTGTAGCCTTCCGGGCGTTGACTGCCGACGCCGAGGGCCTGTGGAAAGAGGTGGTTTCTCAAATCCCAGGTGTGCCGAGAGGTCGCGGGTCTTGGATTATTCAGGACTCGGCGGAGGTTCGGAAGCTGGCTGCGGCATGCAACAGGCCCCGCGGACAGCGTGATGCATCAATGCACGTATGTGCATTCGATTTCACTTCCATGTACACCACCTTGTGTCTGCAGGATTTGAAGGAACGGCTGTCGGCACTCGTTCGGAGTATTTTCCAAAGAAAATTTCAAAGTTCGAGGGTGAGGTACCTGCTTGTCAGAAAGGATAAGTCCTTTGAGTGGGTTACCAATGAACGGAGGACGGACGGTGAGAGGGAAATGCTCTTTTCGGAGGGTCGGCTTGTTGAGTTATTCTGCGGGTTGGTGGATGGAACATTTGTCGAGTTTGGGGGTGTGATCTACAGACAAATTGTGGGGATCCCTATGGGGACGAGCTGTGCGGGCTTCATTGCCAACCTCTACTGTTTTACGTATGAGCTTGCGTTCATGCGCAGACTTGTGGAGGCGGGGAATTTTCATGACGCGCACAGGTTTCTTTTCGTTTGTAGATACATTGATGACTTGCTGGCGTCCAATATTCCAGATATGGGAGACTATCTATATCTGAACGAATCCGGCACTGCAGGGATCTATCCCAAACACATTTTGAGTCTATCTTTGGCACATGCGGGTGTGCGTGTCCCTTATATGGGCATGCTCATCAAGCAAAATAGGCGCAGAGGCCTTATGACTGCCATATATGACAAACGACTGGATGCACGATATGCTGACATCCAGGTCATTAGGTACCCTGCACATGACTCGTACTTGGCCGACAAAGCTAAGTATGGGATTGTCACGAGCCAACTGCATCGGTTCGCTGAGAGATGTGTCCTTTGGCAAGACTTTTTTTACAACATAGCTCTTGTTTTCCACAGGATGACACAAAAGGGTTACCACAGCAGGCGTTTGTGGGGCTTTTTGCGGCGCTTGATGGTGGAGAGGCCCGGTCTGTATGATAGACGAGGTCCGGGTTGCTGGATCTCGCGCGTCAGGCGTAAGCTGGGGGACTTACGTAACGGTGTCATTGTGCCAGGTCCGAATGGGTGGGAGTTCGGGCCATCATAGCTGACCGGGAATGCGTCTCGCCATAGGGTTGTGGCATCTCGCTGTTAACGGGGACGGCCACTTGGGTGCTTTGGATGATGGGATGTGGCTGTCCCTGTGGTACCCTTCTGACGGGTACTGCCTCTTTGAGGGCGTCGGGGATTCGTCTGCGGCTGACTCTTTTTATGTCCAGTGCCTTGGGGCTTTTTCACCTGCCGGGGGACTGGTGGTTGACAGCCACGTTATGGGGTGCTGACATCTCGTTGTGAACGGGGACGGCCACTGGAATGATTTGGATGACGGGATGTGGCTGTCCCTGTGGTACCCTTCTGACGGGTACTGCCTCTTTGAGGGCGTCGGGGATTCGTCTGCGGCTGGCTCTATTTATGTCCAGTGCCTTGGGGCTTTTTCACCTGCCGGGGGACTGGTGGTTGACAGCCACGTTATGGGGTACTGGCGGATCGCTGTGAACGGGGACGGCCACTGGAATGATTTGGATGATGGGATGTGGCTGTCCCTGTGGTACCCTTCTGGCGGGTACTACCTCTTTGAGGGCGTCGGGGATTCGTCTGCGGCTGGCTCTATTTATGTCCAGTGCCTTGGGGCTTTTTCACCTGCCGGGGGACTGGTGATCGCCACCCACTTTATGGGGTACTGGCATCTCGTTGTGAACGGGGACGGCCACTGAAATGATTTGGATGACGGGATGTGGCTGTCCCTGTGGTACCCTTCTCACGGGTACTGCCTCTTTGAGTGCGTCGGGGATTCGTCTACGGCTCGCTTTTTGGGAGTGTCTTGGATTCGTCTGACGCTAGCTGCCTCTCCGTGTACAGTGCTCATGGTTATTACACATGCCGGGGGACTTGTGTTCTTTGACCTTGATATGAAGTACTGGCGGATCGCTGTGAACGGGGACGGCCGCCGGGTGGAAGTGGGTTTATTTGGGAGGCGGTTATCCCTGTGGTGCCATTCTCACGGGCACTGCCTCTTGGAGAGCTCGGTAGATTCGTCTGTCGTGCTGCGAGGAGAGGCAGAAGGTGGTGAAGTACACCTTCTGTGTTTTTCCTTGAATTTTGTGGGGAGCACTTAGGTGCCCGCATGTTTCCTTTTTTGACATGGGGTGTCCATGCTGTGTGGTGTGACTGCATTCATGACATAACCATGGATCAACAGGTCCCATCCATCGACCGGGAGCCACTGGGGGGCATGCCAGCAGGGTCCGCTTACTCCGTAACCCATAGACCAACAATTGTTTGGCGACGATCGGTCACATCGTATCATCTTTCCATGCTGCTTTGCATTTGGGTTGGGAATATGTATGCGTTTGTGGTATCTTGTCACCGCCCCGCCCTGCTCTTGATTTGCTTTTCACATCCACTGGGATGATGGTGGGCTGGCTTTTGTTGGCCGATCTCATGCCATTCAGTGTGTGTGTCTGGATATACCGCTGTGTGGTCATATGTCTCGGAATGTAATCATGTGTGCATGCGTGTATACATTTATATATGTATGTGCTCTATGTATTTATGTATGTGCATACGTGCATGCGGCATGCGGCATGCGGCAAGTGTGTGTGCAGTGTTGTAGTGAACCTATATGTGCATCCTCATCAGAAGTTCATGCCCCAACATGTAATTTAGGGGGAGGGGGGCTTTAAGTTTAAGCAAGTGATATCGCCGGCGGGTTCTCAGGTAAGAGACAAGGTCCGCATCGTACGCACCATTCATTTTATATCCATATATATTTACGGACATGTTATACCAAGCTGAGCAAGCATGCACTCACTCCCGCCCCCACACATGTACAGTGATGTTGGCTACGGAAACATACACTTACTAACGCGTATATGAAATTTCCATTTTCTGTGCGCCCTTATCGTTAATGTACCAGAGGGCGCATATATTATTGCCACCGTGTGTCTTCACCATGCCCTTATCTAAAAGAAAATCTGATCATACTTCGTTCCCCCACACGTCCCCCACTTCGTCCCAACCTGTGAGGCTCTTCCTCGCAAACAACTCGATCTTAGAGAGAGACCGATCGAAAAGTGTTTCTATCTGCGTAAAGGCCTCTTTAGGCTTAACTGAGCGGGCATCTCTCTTCGCGATGACCAACTGAGACACGTTGTTATCGGCCCGCCATGTATGGGCGGGTTTCCTATAGTCGCCATCAAAATAAATAACTCAGCACACGATCGCGTGTAGGATCCTAGTCCCACTGTCAAGTTGCCATTTTGGGATTGTTTGATCCAAACACTCAGCACGGTGCGATACTTGACCAGCTATCTATCAACTTCATCGAATTCTGCATATGAGGTCCTGTGGTCCATAAGCACAATATGCATTTTTTGTTCGCGATACGTGCGGCAGGAAGACATGAAAGTTTGTAAGCGGTAAGCACATGGTAGTGATTTGTAGCCGCTCCTGATATCCCATTGTTCGCATAGCTATAAGACGGGTCAGCGACTATTATGTCGTATTTCTTTCCATATGGAAAGTTAGGGTAGATGCAATCAATATCCGCCTGCGTTCTCTGTTGGCCGCTCCTATTAAGCTCTCGGTGTCGCAACGCCGATTGCGTGCAATAGAGTAATCCATGTGTGGAGGTAGCTACGAAACTGCAACCCACAAGTGGACACGGGTAGAGTTTTCTTCCTGGGTTATGCTGACATCTCCGTGCGTGCGCGCGCTCCGCTTCGTTCGCAAACTTCACGATTCCCACACACTTTGTGCCTACAATTGATGCGTGTATTCACACTCTGCTTATCTCACTTATGCACAAAATGGTGAGCTCCAAGGATTCAGAGTGAGAGGTGTATCGAGTTTGTCGATATGGGAAGGTCTGAGCACGGGCATACAGTGGCTTCTATTTCTGACTTTTGCCTTTAAAGCATAATGATTAGCGGACGGTGTTATAATAGCCAGAAACGGGTTTTTATTTGGCTTCTGCCAGTCGCCCTCGTCTCAGGTTCCTAGTGTGGAGTAATTGCAAAAAAACATAATCGGACACAGAACCACCTGGGGTTTCCGTGAGCAATCAGCTGTCAACCTCTAGTTATTGATGGCGACGAGCTGAGGGAGTGTATGCATTTGGATCCTCTTCGGGCACCTCGTTCGGAAATGCCATCTCAACTCCAGCAGACGCTACGAGCGCGGAAAGCGTGAGGGCCTGCGCATAAAGACGCCTGCGCAGCACAAGACCGCGGATATACTTCAAAGCTGCGCCCAAGCCGTTACCTCGGTCATGCCAAGTTCGCAGGGAAAGGGGCATCGGCCTTCGGATGGCGATACATTTGTGGAGCGGAGACTAGCGCGTGGCGAGATAGCTCTGTTTTGGTGTCGAGTTCCACAGAGGGCCAGGCGCCAGGTGCAGCCAAACTGCAGAGGTCCAGAACTGGGAGTGGCGCAGCGCGCTCTACGTTGGGACGCTATTTGTTTGTGTAAGCAGTGTAGTTGTGCTGTCGGTGTTCGCCACAAGATGCAGCTGATACATAGTTTCCAAACGGCCTGAGGCAAACGGTGAAGATGCGCGAAGCGGACTTACGCGTGGATGACTTTAACACTTGGAGGCAATGGCCGGGTCCAGTTGTATAGCATGGAAGCCCCGATTCCGAAAGCCCATACACAGCCTGCACCAGACCAACCGCAACCGCAAGCAACCCAATCGTGGCCATTAGCACTTGCTCGCTCAGATAGCAGCGTATTTGTGCGCCTTACGAGGAAGCCCAGTTGCCCTGCTGCGTTCACCTGTTTCAAACTCCCACAGGGGGCACACAAGCACTTACAACATACTCAAGCAACGCAAGCATGGTCAGTACCACTTGCTCAGGGAGCCAACGTATTGGGCGCCCTGCGAGAAAACGCGGTTGCCCTGCGGCGTTCCACTGTTGTAAACGCCCACAGGGTTGACACGGTCACTTACGGGCATTTACGGTATATTTAAATCCTGTTGTCAAAAATTGTCAAAATGTCAAAAAAACATAAGCACAAGAAGAGGAAAGGGTGTTGATGCGCCCGAACAGTATGCGACTATGGTGAACATTTTCGCTGCGTGGTGAGCCCAAGGCGAGGTGGAGTCAAAGCGTTCTTGAATACTGGATGTAGTATACTATGACTGGATAAAATATCTTGAGGAAGTACAAAAGACAAATGCTGTTCGCATCTTCTGACAAATATGACAATAATACTCGTTTGAGCTTGTGTGCTGCGCCGACAAAGCGGGATATCTTGGCACGCACCAACGGAGCGCAGCTTATACTCTTTAACTGCGTCAATCACTGTGTCAAAAGCTCCTTTCGATATTTCCTCCTTTTGTGCTTCCATGGGATTCATTTTACTTCCCAGCTGAGCCCGAACGACACAGCACACGGAAAGAGCGTCGTTTCACGATCTCTGATTTGTCAATTATGGCCGTTGGACACTCCTACCGCCTACAAACTGTATGAGAAATTCTCGCCTGTCCCTGCGTTTAAAGCCAAAGTGTAAGACTTCCCGTCGGTGTATCTTCCACCACTCGCTGATGAAATGCGTGTTGCGAACACCTGCTCTGGAAACGAGAGGTTTTCGCATTGAGTTGGAACTCTAGGTTCGTTCGTCAGTTTTGAAACGTGTAGTGTACCGCTACAATTTAATTGGCTATGGGGTGCCCATATTGTCCGACCGACGGCTGGGATTGTAGCTTTTTTTCTTTTCTTCAATTTATATCAATGGGAGCGTGCCAAATCAGTACCAATATATACGTGTAGACGTGCTGCTCGAGGGTGGTTTGATCGCACGATTCTCCTGGTTTCAGTTATTTCGTCTGTGAACTCTGTATTATTAATTGTATTGTTTGTATGACCCCCTCAACGAAACTCCATAAAAACGCGTCAGCGTCAGCAGCGGCGTTTATTCTTTATAGCCAAAACGAAAGATAGGGCCGTTTGCCAGTACCGAGTATGAGTATACAGTATGAGTATTTCCGAGCGAAGGTTTTCTAATCAGCTGCGGCTACATAGCCCAGCTTGCATGACACATATGACACATATGTGAATGCCAAATCCGGCCGGTGCAATATCAATATCTGCTCCGGATGACAATCATACAGCCTGTCATCCTACACCGATCAGAAAACCATCAGTTTTCTAATCAGTTGCGGCTACATAGCCCAGCTTGCATGACACATATGACACATAACTCATATGTGAATGCCAAATCCGGCCGGTGAAATACTCAAAGATCACCACAAAGCAAGGCACGGTATCGATATCTGATGGGAAAGCTAAAATATATACGGCTGTAATATATTATAAGGTTTCACAGAGACGAAAGCTGAAGCCGTGGACTCAAGGGTTTCAGATACAGTACTAAGGTGAAGATAATAAAATACTGGGTGTTTTATTATCGCACAGAACGGCGGAAAGCTGACTGCCTACGTGGCACCTCAAGGCGAGGGGTGACAGAAGAGGATCCACAACTCCCCCCAGTATGGGGTGAAGTTGGGATTCCCATCACACCACCTCACCCCGAAGGTGTGAGGTGCCACACGTAGATCCTAATCAACAAACACAGGAAACCCTAACTGCACACATCACAAAAATCAAGGGGCCTTTCTCAACCCAGCTAGTACGGCATCCGCCTGCGCTAATCTTGTGTTGTGCTCTAGGGGCTTACGCCCATGCATGTGCCGCGGGGATCAACTACTCCCGCGGGGTAGGCTGCTAAAACATAGCAGACTAATTCGTTGGCGGCGGAGTCCTCGATGGTGAAGAGGCAAGCACCAGCTAAAACGAAGAATTTCACCCTACCCCTGTGCAAGTGTGCTGCCGAAGGATGCGCGGCACCACCGGAGCGAACGCGCCGGCGTGGGTAGGGCACGATGGCCGCGGCCGCAAAATGCGAAAAGAGCACCGGAAAGCAGAGCTGCATCCTGCGAAATTGGAAATGGACGAACAAGCTAGGGTGTGGGTGGCAGCAATAACACCACCACACACAAACAGACGTTGGTCATGTAATGCTGGCAGCGAAGGATGAGGAGAGGCGAGGGCGACGAAGTCAAAATCCTCGCGGTCTATATTGACGAAAACGCCGGAGCCGATGTTGGTGCTTGGGGTATAGGCACCACCAAGCACCACCAGATTGTAGCCAGCGGTAGATTGTCGATCTCTAAGTAAATTTAGCGTAGAACGCAGAGTGGCCATGCGCGTACGTTGGCGTAAAGTAGCCATGCCGCTGTAACTGTAAAATCTGTAAGTTAAAAAGTTTGGGTTTCGTGCGAAACGATAACTTTTTGCAAAAATAACTAAACCAAGCGATGAAAGACTCAATTTGGGGTAGAATTTGACGAGGAAGACGTCGGTGACGTCAAAATGGTCGTGCGGTAAGCCAGTTTTGCTGCAGGAGAAGCGCTGCTGGCCAGAAAGTTAAAAATAGTTCGGAATTGTGAAGAGCTGGAGATGCTGCAGAGATGAGCGCGTGGTACGACACGCCAAAGAGACTTGCGAATTGAATTCAAAAAGAGAACGAGTGCTGGTGGTGCAACGAGGTTGGAGATGCCAAAAGTAAGATAAGAAGAAGAAAGTGCTGAAATCTGTATAGGCAGCCCTGACTGGGAGTCCCGGTCAGGCCCCTATGACAGACTCCTAGGGCCAACACTGGACTGCTGACTGATCTATAGGTTCGTGCTGTGACACACGCTGTGTCACAGGTAGGCTAGACTCCGAAACCGTCCGAGACCGTTCCGGGTATATCTAGCTTAGGGTTTATTTATCTTATGAGTTTATCCACACGGTTCGGGAGTTTCTGATATCTAGTGAACTAGGATACTCCAGTAGAAAGTTAACGCTGGAGGTGCGCGAAGTCGCTGGAGATGCGGTCGGTGATGTTGGCGCGGTACGTCACGCCAGGAAGTGGATCTGCGAATCGAAGAGAGGCAGGGTGCTGGTGGTGCAAGAGGCTGTAGATGCCGTGGCTGGAGGTGCAAAGTTTCAGTGATGATAAGTGAAAAACCGCTGGAGTCGCGGGTGTCGCTGGAGATGCGTTGACCAAAGTAAGGACCGAAAAGCAAAAAGACCACTGCTTCAAGTGGTGCAGCCCAAACCTGATGGGAAAGCTAAAATATATACGGCTGTAATATATTATAAGGTTTCACAGATACGAAAGCTGAAGCCGTGGACTCAAGGGTTTCAGATACAGTACTAAGGTGAAGATAATAAAATACTGGGTGTTTTATTATCGCAGAGAACGGCGGAAAGCTGACTGCCTACGTGGCACCTCAAGGCGAGGGGTGACAGAAGAGGATCCACAACTCCCCCCAGTATGGGGTGAAGTTGGGATTCCCATCAATATCTCCGATTTGATATATCGATATACAGTAATACCTCACATTTAAGGAAACAGGAATTTGGAGCCAGCCTAGCTTTTTCCGTATTTTTGACCCCCCACCAAACGCTTAACACCGGGTTCCTTATATTAACACTGTTTTCGTTACGGCCTTAACACCGTAACCAAAAAGTTAGCCTAGCCTTTTCCGCATTTTTCCGACCCCCCCCCCGAAAAGCTGGCTGTTTCCTTAACCTAGCGTTTCCTTAAATGTGAGGCATTACTGTATTGGTGATATCGGTATCAGTCGACAACTTTTTTACAACATATCGGAATCGATCAATATCAGTCGACAACTTTTCAAAACAATAATAATAATACAACATTCACGCTGAGAATACTGACAATGTCATAAGTCCGCTGTAATCATGCAAGCAGGCAACTGAAGAACAGAGGGAGCTGGAATCATCCTCATAGCGCGCCCCGAAAGGCTCATCTAGGTCATGCCAACCTAGGAAACCGCGGCAAGGCAAAACTACGCAGAGCACATATCAATATCCGTCGACAACCTTTCAGCACACATCAATATCTGTCGACAACCTTTCAGCACATATTAATATCGGTCGACATGCGACGCGCACATTTGTGATATCGATATCGATTGGCGATGTCGATATCGGAAAGAACGAATGCGGCGCAACGATTTGCGGACTGCACAAACGCGATCTTGCAAATTGACTTTGGGGGATTTTGATTTGATCCCTCCTAAATATGAAATGTGCAATTTGAGTAAGTTGCAAGGTGCGCATTGATCTCATAATGATTGTTATCGGTGTGCTTTGCCTTTTATGGTTTGTCCATATACATTGTTATCACCACACACGCATTATATTCTCACTTCTCGATTGTGCGATGCGCGCGCGAGCGAGTCGTGGACGTTCCGAGATAAGTCTCGCAGAATGTGAGCGGGCGCCCATCCCTGAACTTGCAAAGGACCAACCGAAATCTTGGTTCCATCCTTGACGAATCCTATCTGCATTATTTTCGCGATCTGCAGTTCGATTTACTTGGCCGAGATGCCTCCATGTCTTGGGTTCAAACGCACACGATGACACACAGTCAGTCGAACGGGCTCTCTTGGAACATTCCCGAGAACATCGCGTAATTTCCTCGGGAGCTCCCGGGGAAGGGGAAATTTACAGTGTGCAACCAAAGCACGATATGCGGGATATTGAGCCTTTCACTTGAAGCAATTTCAAAAGGCAGGATGCTAATAAATGGTGTATCATAGAGCATAGACCTCTATCTTTGCGCTAAACGAGTGCGTGCATCCTAAAGAGCTGCCGACCTTGCGTTCGTTGGCTCGGCCTAATAGGGTAGCCCTTGATGATTGACCCCGTGCTACTGCTAGGGACGGGGCTCGAACCTGTGCGCTCAAGGAGCAAGCCCCACTACATAGCGCTCTGCACCACGACGCTATGCATCAGATGCCCTACTACATAGCGCTCTGCACGCACAACGCTATGCATCAAATCTATGTAGTGGGGCTTGCTCCTTACCTGATGCAGGCAACTATTAAATAGAAGGGGCGACTTTCTAACTCACAGCGCCCCCCGGAGGGCTCATCCAAATGGAATCGTCAAGGGAAACCGCAGCAAGATAAAAATACGCAGAGCGCTACAAGGTCGTGCTGGCGGAGCATCAGCTGTGGCTGCGTCGGTGGTGTGGGGCTGAGGCTATCGGGGTGGAGCGGGGTGGTGGCGGAGGGCGGGAAGATGGGGGTGGAGGGGAGGGGGGGGGGGTCCTTCCCAAAGGGGGTACAATATACAACTATATATCACAGTTAATACCGTCAAGAAGGCAAATATCACTGTATAGCAGAATGGTTTTGAAAGGTTCGGACCAAGCAGCGATCGCAGCAGCGAGCTGAATACCTGAGCTAGCACAGAGTAATGCATTGACGCTTCGGGTGCTTATTTGTGTCTATTGGTTACTATAGTGACAGCGGTGTTTGGTTTCTACAAGTGCTCGCGTTCGTGTTGTCATGTCATGCAACGCCAGAAGTGCATTAGGCGTCGACATATTGCAAAGCTGACTTGCGACGCCATGTTTTTCACTCTGCGATGCTCGAACAGCTCGGACTGGTCGCGCGTCGCGGCGATGTTCATGTAGATTTTTGGTGATCGCTGTCGTGGTATAAATGTGACGCGAGTCTCGGATGACTGATTGGAAAATGCACTTGCGATCTGTAAATCTGAATGTAAGTTGGAGAGGCGCAAAGCTGGAGGGCGAAAGTGACGTGGCTGTGGTCGCGATATGAGCGGGGGGTATCTTCCAGGCGTCTGCGCCCACCCCTGTACTCGGGTCTGAGTGTCGGTCACCCGAGTTGGCATCCCGGCCTGGCCCACCTTTTTCGGGCGTCTGGTCTAGCGATACCGTTTATGTTTCCTCATCAGGATATGGGCCCGCCACGCTTCCACTGGGCAGGTGTCACGCCGGCAGCTGGTTGTGCGGTTGTGCCATGCGTAGACACTTCAGTATGAGGATATGTGACGAGGAATGCACTATTTATCCCCCAACAGTCGCGGCGCGCAAGCCGCGATGCCCCGACAGAGAGCGCACCGACAACGGCAGATTGGGGAAGCGTGATTCCTTCGTGTGTCACTCCTCAGCGTCTACGTGGCACTTGTTGGGAAATCATGACGTCTGTAACTATCGTGCCAGAATCGCCCATCACCAACCAGAGTTGTCACAACTATGGACACGCCCAACCCTGGGGTCGGGGGGGGACCCCTTTGCAGCCCCCGACAGGGTCTTCCCCCCCGCTGTCCCAGCTCCGCCACACCCCTGTCACCCCTCAGGCAGATCATACCCACGTTCACACTCAGTTATCACCGTTTTCCCCCACCCTGCAGCACCATTTTCCCCCAGTCGGCTAACCCCACCTCGCTCAACTAGTTATACCCGTTATAACGGTTATACCAATTATACCAATTATACCAGTTATACCCGTTATACCCGTTATACCCGTTATTTCCCACGCGGTCACGCCATCGCCCCGCTTTCGTACTCAGATACCACCAGCGACAGGGTCTCCCCCCCGTTGTCTCAGCTCCGCCACACCCCACCTGTCACCCCTCAGGCAGATCATACCCACGTTCACACTCAGTTATCACCATTTCCCCCCACCCTGCAGCACCATTTTTCCCCAGTCGGCTAACCCCACCTTGCTCAACTAGTTATACCCGTTATAACGGTTATACTAGTTATACCCGTTATACCCGTTATACCCGTTGTTTCCTACTCGGTCACACCATCGCCCCGCTTTCGTACTCAGGTACCACCAGCACTCCCAGGCCAGCCAGTTACCCTTCAATATAAATCCCGCCCAACACGTCCCCGTCAGCTAGTCAACCTTCGGGTATAAATCGCGCTTCAGCACAGCCCCAGGAAAGCACACGCCGGCATATGCCCAGCTTGCACCCCAAACACCAAAGCCCGACGGTACGACCCGTCACGACAACAGCACCTCAGCACAGCGACCACAGACGCCACCCACAGCGCTTCAGCCACCACGTTACACCAAACCATCACAATCAGTCATTCAGCAGCACGACAGCCACGTCATCACGTACGACAGCAACTCCAAGTCCGAGTTATGTTCACTCGGACCTAGCTCCTGTTCATCAAAATGCTTTTCTCTCAGAGCTCTCACGCTATCGCAAACAGGATGGCGCTCCACCGGGTGTCACATGAAGTCCACCGGACCGGGCTGAGCCCATCCACGGCCTTGCGAAGATCGAAGAATATCACAGGCACCACAGCATCTCAGCCGCGCCACGTAGACAAGATCTCCGGGTCGCCGCGCCGGTTCACAGCTAGCGCCAGCAACGCCGACAAGAACGACGCGAAGCGCTGCGCAGCACCCCAAGCACGAAAGTGCACAACGACTCGCCACTGACGCACCACAGATGACATCGCGTCACAACAACAGCTAGCTTCAAAATGTGGTACCTCAAGAGTCACCAACGGAATGTAGCATTTGACGACAGTTCAAATGCGGGAACATACCACTGATTGGAGGAGGCGAAGCATCGCGAACCGAAAGGTCGCCAAATGCCTCACTGCAGCTGTAGGAAATTAGCTTCTTAAGAGGAATAGAGACGCTTTTCAAGCATTCTGCAGATAACTCTGAACCTTTCAAAATCATCTTGGCCTTGCGTAAATTTGTATCGAACATATTTTTCCTCGCTGAATTCACAGCGACGTTGCAAATCCTCACGCACCCAGCGCCTGTTTGAATCAGTCAGGGACAGCTTGTCTGATACGCGTTCCGCACGTAACGCATAGCATAAAATCAGCGACCCCGAATTCGCAACCTCGCTCGCGCTGCCATGCCGCTTAGGCGTAGATTCACACTCGTGTAACTGAAGGCGAATCCGCTGTGCTGAAGGCCGCAGCTCCACGCAGTCGAGGTAAGCCCGAGGCACCGTGCGATATGTGAAAGCTTTCCGTGTTTTCTCGCAAGGAACGGGCAGTCGTGCAGGAACTCGCTATGCCCACGAGGAGCCCGGAACACCTCTGAATTCACTTCACAGCAATAAACAGGCGCGCAAAAGTGTACCTTGAATTCATGCGTACGTGCGTGCGTTTGCAGTATGTGTGCGTGCCGCAGCTCAGCGTTAACTTCATTCACTAACGCCGCTGCTGCTTTCTTCTCCGTGTTCGCACGAAGACACCGTCTTCGTCGTTTACGATTACTTTTCTTTGCCAAGTTCCCGAGGGAATTCTCAGGTGAGGCGCGATAGTTCGCACTCCCGTGAATTCCCATCCTGAGAGTGTTGAGAAGGTGCACGGCGACGCCGAGACAGCCAGCAGCTTTACCTTTCAAATAACCCGAATTCAGCACAAGTATGGGAAGTCAGCACGCTCGGCTAAGCTCGGCTACTTTCGACGGCGTCCCAACTCAACACCTTTGACGCCTTTTCAGACGCCAAAGAGACGACTGCTCCTCTTTCCGGGCCCCGTTTTGCCGTTTTCAAGTGTGCATTCGCGCGCTTTCTGGCTGTTTGACTGCCGAGTGGATTCACCACGCTCGACCTCTGCCTGGACACCGTGAGTTCTCAAATATCGTCCAACTGTGTGCTTTTGCTGACGTGGCCTGAGTCGACCCCTGTGAATTCGGTGCCGACTGCTGTTGCCTGCTTTGGGCATTCCCACTCGGGCTGGTTGGCCCGGCTCGGGGGCTGAATTCAACCTTTTCAACCAGCCCGAGCGCGCTGTGAATTTGGTCTCTGCTGGCCGCTGGACCTTGGCCTCCCTTTTGAAGTCGAGCCCACCAGTCCACTCGGCCTTCGCTGCGAAGTTCTTGAGCCTGAGCCGTTCCTTCTTGCTTTTCCCTTGAGGATTCCCCACTGACCAGGCACCTTTTCGTCAGGTTGCTCGTCAGGGCCCTTGGGGATGCACACACAGCCCCGTGCACTTTCGAAATTCCCAGAATAGGGCATTTTCAAAGATTCTGCCGACAACTCTGAACCTTCCACCTTCCATATATACCTAAAATTTTCCCCCCGTAAACAACCCGCGCACCCAAACTCCGCCAACCCGCACACCCGAGACCTCAGCAGCCTTGCCACCACGACGCCCGCCACGACGCAGCGCTGTTCATAATCGCGACAGAGTAGCTCAACGGCAGAGCCCTCGCCCGGCTTGCGCGAGAGGTATCGGGATCAATCCCGGCCTAGCTCACCTGTTTCGGACTTCTGATCTAGCGATACAATTTATGTTTCCTCATCACTTCCCCGGGATGGCATACGGCGCTTTAAGCCCACATTTAGTGAGTCGGGATAAGTCGTAAATGGTCGGGAGGTATTACAGCAACCGTACTACCGCTGCCTCCGAACGCAGATCGATGAAACGAGTTCGAGGATCCGAGGATCCGAGGATCCGAGTTCTCGGAAAACTGATAGACATCCTTTTAGTAGACCGTGCGATCCTCTAAATTTTACGTTGCTCAGTTTTGCCACGCGTAAAAAATATTTTTGGCACCGGGGTCAGCGCCTGCGAGAGATATAATGTTCGTTTCGACCTGACATAAGTTTGTTAAGATGATACTTGAATGTGCGATTCCAAAGGGGTCAAAGGCCTTGACTAGTCGACTATAATATAGCCAACCGTGGCGTTTATTTGTTGAACGGTGCCCTCGCTGTTGTAAAGAAAGAGTCGAGCACGGCATTGTGCATGCCACTGACCGCAGAGAATGTATCCACAGATGATACCCGTATACGAGTAGTGCCCTTCCGTTTTAAAAACAAGTTTATGTTGAGAAATATATAATATGGGGAAATACTTTACAAAATGCTTCAATTGCAGGTCACGGTTTCGGTATTTTTCTGCCTTCATCATGCATTATGAAAACGATGTGTGTCCTGCATGTATGCAGTTGTATGAATATAGATACCGGTAGAGATGTAGAAACCTAGTAACGAGGAAATCGTTTTGTCTGTACGATACTATACGATTTGAAGATGAGGTTGTTGTTAAAGCGGTTTGATGACGAGGTCTATACTACATATGCAAATCTCAACTAATCTCGGGCTCAATATATCACATGCTACAAGCCTCTACCTATACATTGTTTACTGTGGATACATTATTTTGTTCATTATCTTGCTCCATTATAGAATCGACACGGTCAAATGCGTTAACAAGCAAGTCTCCGTAAGTCATCTTCCTGCAAGGAAACCGGGAATCGTGTTCATGTGACATATGAAGTAAGGTGTAAGCAAAAGTTTGTCGCAGGTACCGACTCTAGTTCACCATTCTCGAGACAAAATCAAATAATATCATGTGGGTACTTCTTTTGCAGCTCAGTTCCAAAGTGAAAATGTAGAGCAGGCAACCAAATTTCAAACATTTTTCATCATGATCACTCAAACACATTCCTTCAATCTGAGCACAACCTTGGGAATATATTCATAGAAAGCTGACACCTAAACACACTCATCTCAGACTCGCAAGTAAAGGGTATGTGCCATTATCTCTTTTTAAGGTGGCGCTCATGTATGCGTCAAGGCCCCATCGGTGAGCTTCAAAGTGGGGCTATGACGAGCATGTGCGGCAAGGCCCCATCGGTGAGCCTCAAAGTGGGGCTATGACGAGCATGTGCTGCAAGGCCCCATCGGTGAGCCTCAAAGTG
>LGRX02003525.1:21557-52260 GCA_001247695.2 Cymbomonas tetramitiformis
CCTCAAAGTGGGGCTATGACGAGCGTGTGCTGCAAGGCCCCATCGGTGAGCCTCAAAGTGGGGCTATGACGAGCATGTGCAGCAAGGCCCCATCGGTGAGCCTCAAAGTGGGGCTATGACGAGCATTTGCTGCACGGATTGCCCTTCCCGCTTACCTGAATGCAGTATCGCCAGTGAAGCGAACTTCAAACTTCACCATGCTGTCACATATCCCGCCGTGTGTCCGGGTCGTGATGAAGGTGCGCATGCCATTCAAAGGGACGAAAGTCACGGAGGAGCTCTCGCGGCTAAAACTAGTCACATTGTTTGTCATCAGCCTGCAAAAGAAAAATTTTGTCCACTGCCCACGAACCATGCACGAATATCAGCCCGCATGGGGCGTGGCTACATGATCTAGGACGAGTAGGCTTGGGCTCTCTCACTTTTTGGAGGGGAAGACCATGCATGAAGGAGAATAGTATATATTTCTATATGCGTGTGGCTTATCCTTGGACCGATTCCTTTGGCACCATGTAGCCACAGAAAATCGGCTGCACGCTGTACCCACACCGGGGATCGAATGATTCGGCACACACTTCGGGACACTCAACCGGATTCCCTGGAGCATACTTGTGGAGAACCAGACCCCCTAAGCCTCGCTGGGCCACCTGAGCGCCTCTACGACCGCACTGCCGGCGCACAAGACGTTGTGCCTCTGAAGCCGGTTCACCTCTTACCCCCTGAGCTGCCCGAGCCATCTCCCCGCCACCGAGCCTGCGTTCCAACCCACCCCTCTGCTCCCTGCCTGCCCCAAAGCCCAGATCTCAAGAGAGCTTGTCCACCCACAACATGTCCAGTGTTTCAAAGGGCTGTCCCGAGGGCCTGGGAAGGAAAGACCGAATTGCTTCGTTCTGACCTTTCATGCCCACCACCGATCTGCACCCCCCTACTCCCAACACCAACTCTATGGGGGTGAAGCCCGTGCATTCGATGTCCGGCGAGTAAGCTGCGGTCGTGCGTGAGGCGCTTCACACTTGCACTGCAAGTATTGTACCGCACTGTTCCTACTTGGGCCTGTGCCTGTGCCATGGGCCCCCAGGCGTAGAGGGACCCGGCATGTGTCAACTCCACCCACCACCCTTCCACCCGTACCTTGCTCAACACCTTGCCCACCAGCTTCCCCCGTGCCAACAGCCCCTCAAGAAGCCATGTCACCCGCCTGCTTGCCCCCATCAAGTTGGCCACCACTTCCTAAGCCAAAGCCCTCGCCTGCTCTGGTGAGGCCCCGCTCTGTTCCTGGGCCCGGCGATAAGAGGTCATCCCCCTCCGCTAAGATATCTTTGACCTTCTGGTGTTGAGACGAGGCTGCTTGGCCGGGCCTGCTTGCACCCACGGACACCTTTGCAGACCGGGCCTCCGCGGTACCCAGCCCCTGACCCTCCGCTACCAAAAGATTCTCCACTTCTTATTGCACACCCTCCATGTTCTCTAAAAGCTGTGATGCCATCCTTCCTGCCTCGCCTGCCCCACCGGAAGACTGCCCGGAGTGCACTTCTCCTTCCATCCCATGGAACTGCCTAGTGTTGGCGCTTCGTCCTCGTCCTCGCCCCCATCGTCATCCACCTCCTCTTCCTCTCCAACATGCTCCTCCGTGTATCGCCGCTCCCTAAAGCGCCGCTGCTGCGTCTCCTTCAGGAATCCATGCGCTCTACACCGAAAGGTATCAATTGGTACGCGCACCGTATGTTGCCACCTTGCTCTCCGCCACCTTCCTTGCCGCCGCCCCGGGGGCCATGATGGCTGGAACCAGGTGGGCATCCCAGGGGTCCCAGGTGTGTGCACGTGTGTGTGTGTCTCGGTGACTTCACCAGTTGATCAAAACGACCAGTTGGATATTGCTTTAACGTGCTGTAATGCGCTATGACCTATTGTGGCCTAGTATAACTTATTGTAACCTGCTGAAACCTGGTATAAAGATAGTGTAGCTTGGTGTGGCCTACTGAAACTTAGTGTCATCTATTGTAACCTGCTGAAACCTGGCACAACCTTCTGAAACCTAGTGTTATCACGTGTGAGCTAGTATATTCTGTGGTAATCTGTTGAATTCTAGTGTAGATGTTGTGTCAACTGGTGTGACCAACTAAATCTATTGAATTCTGATGTGACCTAGTATAATCTGTTGCAAACCGTTGAAAACTAGCGCAGTTGCCGTGTGAACGCAGCGTCATCGCCGTATCTTAAGTGCAATCGCCGTGTCAACGCAATTCAAATGCCGTGCCACCGCAGTGTGATCGATGTGACAAGGGAGTTTAACCCGGCGCTGGCAACTAAAACCAAGTGTAAGCTTAGCGCAAACTGGTGCGGCCTTGTGAAGCCTGGTGCCACCTGGTCTGACCCGGGTACTCCATTGCAACTTTTACGACATCATCTCACTCCTTGTGTCCTGTTGTAATCTGGTGTAGTCTGGTAGTATCCGTAGTTACAGTTGAGCAAACCCCTTGGAACAGCATCACCCTACGTACGTCTCGTACTCGCGAAAAGGTGTATGGATGTTGCATATTTGGCATCGTACACAACCACACCAAGCAAGTATCCTCGAACAGAAACAAAGCCCTCCAGCTTGATCCACTATAAGGGTGGAGAATCGACCTGATAATCAACACGTCCGTCGCCATATCTGATGTGAATGAAGATGGCATCCTTCCAGATTGGCTGCAGTTCCGGACTCTGCGAAAGCCGCACCCGACGGAGCATCACAGGCCGCGATGGGACCTCGGGGGCGGAGGATAATATCACGCCTGTCAAACGTTTTTCAGGGTTGGAATCCGTAGTTTCATTCACTGTAAAACTGCAGGAACATGCAACGACTAGAGAGAAAAATGAACGCTTCCTGTGTGCGCGAGCTCACTTTAAAACAAATTATGTCCGATCTCTTCAAGCAGCTTCGGCATCCTGCAATACTCGAGGATCTGGTTGGGCGCTACTGAATCTTGTCCATATCAGCACCCAACGGAAGCCAACCTGG
This sequence comes from Cymbomonas tetramitiformis, assembly GCA_001247695.2. Classification (NCBI taxonomy): domain Eukaryota; kingdom Viridiplantae; phylum Chlorophyta; class Pyramimonadophyceae; order Pyramimonadales; family Pyramimonadaceae; genus Cymbomonas; species Cymbomonas tetramitiformis. Next base: position 24,562 of record LGRX02003525.1, read on the forward strand.
GAAGTTTCAAGATTTGAGTTGGTCAACCAACCTCTACATAGATTTCTTCCTTTAAGCCCCTCGCAGCGGTGTCCCGATACCTCTCCAGCGGATGCGAATGCTCTCCCACCGGTGACCTGTCCCACACTCAGGCGTCGTAGGAATTTAACGTTCAAAACGATTTACGCACTAAGGGAATGCTGACACGAAATCTTCCTCCCTTGAGCGACCAGCGGGTGCAGCACTCGCAAGACATTCAAATATGCCAAATACGCACCGCCAAGCCAGGCGTGAATAACAAGGAATACTATTTTGAGCAAAGGAGCGTCCCATGGGTACTGCGTATAGCAGGAGGCCCCTGTTCCTAGGGAAAAGAAGACTCAAGCGGCGGATATCTTGTTTTCTGGAGCACCAGGACGCTCGAGCTCGGCAGGGACTAGGCTTCAGAAAACGACCGAGGACCGCGGCAAAGATCGTACCAGGTGCCGGGGCAGGTCTTCATGTATGGCGATCTCTTGAGAAGGAGGACTTCCCTTTTAGAGTTCACTGCCAGAATTATGGCGCCCCTGTGAGGAAGACCTTCCCTGCGACACGGCAGAGTCATCAAAATCCTCTTCGCACCGTACACGCACCTAAATTCGGGCTTTCACTATTACACGCACAATTCAATATATCTTCTAATGCCAATTTTATTTCAGCACTCGCACTCGGGAGTGTTCATCAGGTGTAATGAAAACGTCCACTCGATGAAGCAGAGATCGTGCAGGGTTTGATCGTCCAACAAGATGTGTGGCTGACGCAGTAAAAGACAATTCAGTACACTAGTCGCTACCGTATTAGAAGCAGATTACTTAACTACAGCAAAATGTGCGGTATGCGTCCAGTTTCGTATGTTTGAGCGTCTTGTCTTACCTATGCACCTTGTCAATTGGTCTTAAAGGTTGATCCGCATGCCAAGCGTCAGTGTCGTTCGCCACCACCTGGATCGGCTCCTTGCCTGAAGCTGTATGCGCTCGTGCCCAGCTCCACCAAAATATTTTCTCTACACTTATCAGTATGCAACAGCATAGGGTTATGAATAGGAGCTTGGTTAAGTTAGACCTTTTCCCCAGTTTCGACACTGGACCTCCTGCGACCATTAGATGCCGCCGTCGAGCAGTATATCGCCTCCGACTGTAGGTACCAAAGTGCATATGCCAACAATCATAAGCTCTCTGAAATTTCTGAGATTTTTGTTCTTATCATTCTGCCATCGTCAAGGATATATCATATCGAGTCAACACGAACAGACAACTTCACTTTGATTCGTCTCAACCTCGAACCTGCACCTTTCGGTTTGTCCATCCGCATGCTCCATCGCATTTTGGCTCGATTTTTCCTCGCCACCGCTCGGCTGAGACCGCAGGTGGGAAACCGTCGCGTGTCCACGTGTACAGTATGGTATGGTCTCACGTCAGTGTCACTCACTCTCGCAAGCCAGGGGTTACAGTACGTGACACGACAGCGACAGCGACACTCATCACACTGTCTCATCAGGGAGGGTTACGGGTTCCTCATCATGTAATAATCGTGTCACACGAGTGTCGCTGTCGTGTGATGAGTGTCGCTGTCGACAGCGACACTCGACTGTGACTGTCACACGACAGGTACGGGTGCTCCACGGAAAATAAGGATCCCCGAAAATAAGAAATTTATAGGGGGTACGTGAACGTACAGGTGGGGAAAAAATAACCCCCCCCCTGAGTATCCATCATCCGCATCATCATCATGTGAAGAGTGAGAGACCCGCGACAAATAGAGGCGGCCAAGGGGGGAGGAGGAGGGGGTTGGGTACCTCTGGGGGGCTCCGCCCCAGACCCCCTTCATTTTCTCTGATGACCTGAATTACATTATTAACGCCGTGTGAAGTCATACGTTGTCATTTATGCATGAACTGCATGTAATGTGGGGCTACCGCTGGGGCTCCGCCCCCCAGACCCCCTTCATTATTCACTGATGACCTGGGTTAAATATAATTAAAATTTAATTATTACCGCACTGTGAAGTCATACCTTGTCATTCATGGATGACCTTTATATTTATATTTAATTTTATTTATACTGTCGTGTCGTGTCGTGTCGTGTCGTGTCGTGTCGTGTCGTGTCGTGTCGTGTCGTGTCGTACAGTGACACACTGAGTCGTGTGTCACAGCTCACTGTGTCGTGTGTCACAGCTCTACTCTGTGTCGTGTACAGCGTACAGTGTACAGCCTACGATTCTGGCTTCATTTTTCACAGTGTTAAGAGCCACTGAATTTTCGGAATCCGTTCACACATTTCTCAGATTTGAAGAATGAAGACGTAAAAAAAACTGAGACAGAAATCGTATACAGCGTACAGTGTCACAGTGTCTGGCTTCATTTTTTCGCAGTGTTAAGAGCCACTGAATTATATTTCCCGATTTTTCAAAAGAGGGGGATCTTCGATTCCATCTCCGATTTTTTCCCCAATACAGCGTACAGTGTCACAGTGTCTGGCTTCATTTTTTCGCACTGTTAAGGGGAATTCGACAATGACACAGTGTTAAGAGCCACTGAATTATATTTCCCGATTTTTCAAAAGAGGGGGATCTTCGATTCCATCTCCGATTTTTTCCCCAATATGGAAATCTAAGTTGGGGCAGAAGCAAAGGACTTCTATGCCACGTGTATGGATAGCATTCACTGTTTCTGAATTCACGTTATATAAATCTCGGCCCATTTTGTTCCTCATATCTATTTACAAGATCGCTTCCGGCGTAAGGGTTACTGACCGCACACTGTTCACTGGCCACAACGATTGTTCACTGTTCACGACACTTGAACGACTTGAGCGTAACGTTGCGTGCTTTTTGATATAAATCGAATAATCAATTTATTCCTGTTTATATTTTTCATTATCCACTGATGACCGGAATTATATTATTGACGCAGTGTGAAGTGATTTGTAAAATATGTGCTGTGTCACGTAGTCACATGGCTGACACAATGGCTTCAATTCATATAATATGGATACAGCATACGTAGTACAGCCTACGATTTGGGCCTCAAAAACGCAGTGTTAATTCGCACTGTTAAAGCACTGAATTTTCTGAATCCCTTCAAGCAATCCTGGAATTGCCATGAATGAGGACCTAATTTATATATGCATTTTATACACAATGGCTTCAATTCATAGAATATCAATACAGCATACGCAGTACAGCCTACGATTTGGGCCTCAAAAACGCAGTGTTAATTCGCACTGTTAAAGCACTGAATTTTTTCCCGATTTTTCAAAAGAGGGGGAATCTTCGATTTCATCTCCGATTTTTTCCCCAATAGGATGTTCGGGCCGTCGGATGGTCCTTAACACTGGCTTAATTACCGAATTTCGAATATATGAACCGTCCATTTGCCCGATTTAATTACTCCGTCCAGCACCTTATATTCGGTGGAGCACCCGTATTCCTAATCGTTCGCATTAGGCTTGTAGGAATTCCTAGGCTAGTCACGTCACTTGTCACGTCTCACGTCATCGTCAGTCAGTCTAGCGTCTCACGTCAGGCTAGTGGTATCCGCAAGAACGAAGAAGGGGAGTATAGATAATACGTTAACGTAGCTACGCTACTAGTTACAGTAGGAGTAGTCCTCTTATTATCTACTCTTGTCCCCAGAGCTTATGGACGAAAATAGACTTTTAGGGTTTGTAACTCTGTGGGGTCCATAAGCTCTGGCATGACTCGGCAGGCCTCCAAATCGATGTCCTCCAAAGTGCACACCACTTCAGGGGCTTCAGCACGAGGGCCAAACAAACAGAAGTTCTGCTCAACACATGCCCAGAAATTGACCTGAGCTCAAGTTATGGAGGTAAACGTCCTGAAAACTGCCAGGTTTTCAGTGAGCTGCAAAAGTCTGGCACCAAAATCATTCAAAACTACATAACTTTAGCGCACTCTATCCAAATTCAACAAAGTACATAGATAACTTCATCAGTTTTTCACGACTTACGCACTCCAACCATTTGTTTGTACAAATAAATGGGCCAAATCACCATATTGTGACTTGGCCGATCTAGATGTTGATTCATAGCGGGGATGGTATCGAGCCGTTAATCTTCCGTATTAATGCTCTTTCCGCATGATTTCGAGTATTCTGTTTGTATGCTACCTTTTGATGTTTGGCCACTACGATATGGTTCATCACATTATCCCGTTGAAACACCTTTGAGTAATGTTGATAGATCGATAATGCCACATTTTTTATTATTTGTATGACATGTTACGCCGTGAGAAGTCGATGACTATAATCATATCAAATTTTGATTTACCATCATATCACCGTCTTTATCGGAGCATAACACAATGACACAAGGAGCCGATGTCTCTTTATCTTAAGTCAAACTCTTTCCAAACTCTTGTCAAACTCTTTCCAAACCCAGTGTGTTGCACAACAAATACTTCTTTATCATCTAAAACTGTCTGACAAATTCTCAGTTGATCTCCGCGGAAGCTGTCATTGTTGAAGATGCGCCGGTTTCCTAATGTCAACAAATCTGGCGCCTCCATTACAACCGCACGTGTCCACACCCGCCCCCCGCGATCCCATCAATTTTGACCCCAACACATTAAAGTTGACCCTTAAACACTCATTTTTGCTCCTAAAATACTATTTCTGACCGTAAAACACCCATTTGTGACCCCATGCAGCCGTTGTAGACCCCGAAACACTCATTTCTGACCCTAAAACACTATTTCTGACCCTGAAATACTATTCCTGACCCTGAAACACTCATTTCTGACCCCACAACACTGTTTTTGACCCTGAAACACTCATTTCTGGCCCGGGTACACTTATTCTTGACCCTAAAACTCTATTTTTGACCCTCAAACACTCATTATTTATGACCCCAAAACAATTTACAAGTTACACCCATCCTTATACCCACATGTTCACCACAGCCTGCACTTTAAGCCGGTGCCATGCATCATGTGCCGATTTCACTGCCTCGTCCACCATACCCTAAACTGTATGACAGCTGATAACACGCTACATGCAAATGCACCTAACCCTACACCCCTAGCCTAAATGGACCCCCCCGGGAGCTCACTAAGCCCCCTACACCCATCCTTATACCCACATGTTCACCACAGCCTGCACTTTAAGCCGGTGCCATGCATCATGTGCCAATTTCCCTGCCTCGGTCACCATACCCTAGACTATATGACAGCTGATGACACGCTACATGCAAATGCACCTAACCCTACACCCCTAGCCTAAATGGACCCCCCCGGGAGCTCACTAAGCCCCCTACACCCATCCTTATACCCACATGTTCACCACAGCCTGCACTTTAAGCCGGTGCCATGCATCATGTGCCAATTTCCCTGCCTCGGTCACCATACCCTAAATTGTATGACAGCTGATGACACGCTACATGCAAATGCACCTAACCCTACACCCCTAGCCTAAATGGACCCCCCCGGGAGCTCACTAAGCCCCCTACACCCATCCTTATACCCACATGTTCACCACAGCCTGCACTTTAAGCCGGTGCCATGCATTATGTGCCAATTTCCCTGCCTCGGTCACCATACCCTAAAATGTATGACAGCTGATGACACGCTACATGCAAATGCACCTAACCCTACACCCCTAGCCTAAATGGACCCCCCCGGGAGCTCACTAAGCCCCCTACACCCATCCTTATACCCACATGTTCACCACAGCCTGCACTTTAAGCCGGTGCCATGCATTATGTGCCAATTTCCCTGCCTCGGTCACCATACCCTAAATTGTATGACAGCTGATGACACGCTACATGCAAATGCACCTAACCCTACACCCCTAGCCTAAATGGACCCCCCCGGGAGCTCACTAAGCCCCCTACACCCATCCTTATACCCACATGTTCACCACAGCCTGCACTTTAAGCCGGTGCCATGCATCATGTGCCAATTTCCCTGCCTCGGTCACCATACCCTAAACTATATGACAGCTGATGACACGCTACATGCAAATGCACCTAACCCTACACCCCTAGCCTAAATGGACCCCCCCGGGAGCTCACTAAGCCCCCTACACCCATCCTTATACCCACATGTTCACCACAGCCTGCACTTTAAGCCGGTGCCATGCATCATGTGCCAATTTCCCTGCCTCGGTCACCATACCCTAAACTATATGACAGCTGATGACACGCTACATGCAAATGCACCTAACCCTACACCCCTAGCCTAAATGGACCCCCCCGGGAGCTCACTAAGCCCCCTACACCCATCCTTATACCCACATGTTCACCACAGCCTGTACCACAGGATGGAAAACGTCACCTAACTCATGTCCCAAATCTTTGTGCACAATACCAAACCCAAAAAGAGGCTGAGTGCACGCCTTATGCTTTCGCGCCAAACCCTACCCTTCCAAGCTAAACAAGCCGTTGCGTGAGCACCATAAGCCCCCCACACACACTCTCATATCGAGGCGATATTGGGGAAGCCCACACCTTTTATTTGCCGTTTGGTTTGCTGAAATCACTCAAAAATTCAACCCGGGGTGCTCATTCTCACTCCACGAGGGGATGCCCCACCCTGCAAACATATCCCATGAGCCATCAACATTGGGCAAGTGTGCATCAGTTTCATGACTAGTTCACGAATTAAAGCAGTTAGGGGAGAGCCTTACCTTCAATATGCCGTTGAGCTTGCTCGATTTGACTAAGTTTTGAACCTTGGGGACTCAATCTCGTTTGGGGTGGCCATGCTCCAATCTGCCAACATACCCTATCAGCCCTCAACGTTTGCGACCTCTACACAACTTTCATGACTACTTGCAATAGAAAATATGATAGGTAGGACCTTTACCTTCAATATGCCGTTGAGCTTGCTCGATTTGACAAACTTTAGAGCCTTGGGGACTCAATCTCGTTTGGGGTGGCCATGCTCCAATCTGCGAACATACCCTATCAGCCCTCAACGTTGGCGACCTCTACACAACTTTCATGACTACTTGCAATAGAAAATATGCTAGGTAGGACCCTTACCTTCAATATGCCGTTGAGCTTGCTCGATTCCGTTAACTATGGAGGTTGGAGTGCTCGTTCTCGCTCATTGGGGTTAATGCCGCATCTGCGAACATACCCTATCAGCCCTCAACGTTGGCGACCTCTACACAACTTTCATGACTACTTGCAATAGAAAATATGCTAGGTGGGACCCTTACCTTCAATATGCCGTTGAGATTGCTCGATTCTGTTAACTATGGAGGTTGGGGTGCTCGTTCTCGCTCGTTGGGGTTAATGCCGCATCTGCGAACATACCCTATCAGCCCTCAACGTTGGCGACCTCTACACAACTTTCATGACTACTTGCAATAGAAAATATGCTAGGTGGGACCCTTACCTTCAATATGCCGTTGAGATTGCTCGATTCCGTTAACTATGGAGGTTGAAGTGCTCGTTCTCGCTCATAGGGGTTAATGCCGCATCTGCGGACATACCCTATCAGCCCTCTACGTTTGGACCCTCTACACAACTTTCATGACTACTTGCAATAGAAAATATGCTAGGTAGGACCCTTACCTTCAATATGCCGTTGAGATTGCTCGATTCCGTTAACTATGGAGGTTGGAGTGCTCGTTCTCGCTCGTTGGGGTTAATGCCGCATCTGCGGACATACCCTATCAGCCCTCAACGTTGGCGACCTCTACACAACTTTCATGACTACTTGCAATAGAAAATATGCTAGGTGGGACCCTTACCTTCAATATGCCGTTGAGATTGCTCGATTCCGTTAACTATGGAGGTTGGGGTGCTCGTTCTCGCTCGTTGGGGTTAATGCCGCATCTGCGAACATACCCTATCAGCCCTCAACGTTGGCGACCTCTACACAACTTTCATGACTACTTGCAATAGAAAATATGCTAGGTGGGACCCTTACCTTCAATATGCCGTTGAGATTGCTCGATTCCGTTAACTATGGAGGTTGAAGTGCTCGTTCTCGCTCATAGGGGTTAATGCCGCATCTGCGGACATACCCTATCAGCCCTCTACGTTTGGACCCTCTACACAACTTTCATGACTACTTGCAATAGAAAATATGCTAGGTGGGACCCTTACCTTCAATATGCCGTTGAGATTGCTCGATTCCGTTAACTATGGAGGTTGGAGTGCTCGTTCTCGCTCGTTGGGGTTAATGCCGCATCTGCGGACATACCCTATCAGCCCTCAACGTTGGCGACCTCTACACAACTTTCATGACTACTTGCAATAGAAAATATGCTAGGTGGGACCCTTACCTTCAATATGCCGTTGAGATTGCTCGATTCCGTTAACTATAGAGCGTTTAATCAATCATCTCCGCCACGCTTAGCTTGCGCTATTCTGCGAAAGTACCCTATCAGCCATGCGTTTTAAAGGGCCCTAGAGGCCTCCCATTCGCAAGCAAGCAAGAAGAAATAAAATTTAGAGTTCACACCTGCAATATGCCGTCGAGATTGAGCGATTCCGTTAACTATAGAGCGTTTAATCCATCATCTCCGCCACGCTTAGCTTGCGCTAATCTGCGAAAGTACCCTATCAGCCATGCGTTTTAAAGGTCCCTAGAGGCCTCCCATTCGCAAGCGAGCAAGAAGAAATAATAGTTAGAGGTCATACCTTGAATATTCCGTCGAGTTTGCTCCATTACGTTAACTACACAGCTTGCAATAAATTATCGTATCCTCGTTTTCGGCTGTTGGTTTAACCTATTTGCGGGGAAAAGAGATAGCGAAAACTGAAAGTTATCTAACGGTGAGGGGTCACCGACGTAGGAGGGGGCACATCAACGGTAGATAACTTCGGTTATCTACGTTAGTGGGAGCGGAGCATTTAGGGCTCGCCAACGGAGTTGGCGGCTCCACTCTTTGACCTCTGGTTTGTTGCCCGTAAGTTACTGGTTCAGAGTGCTCGATGACTTGTGGGGCCCGCATACCGTGGACCGTTTTGCCACTGACAGGAATCACTTGCTTCCGAGATTCAACAGTAGGTGGTGGTGTCCTGGCACAGAGAATGTTGACTGCTTCCTTTTGAATGATTGGTTTCTGGAGAATAATTGGTGCAATCCTCCCTTCGGCCTAGTGGGCCAGCTCCTGCGATGCTTAATCCGTCACGGTGCTCGGGCGACAGTTATTTGCCCCCGATGGACGGGCCGCCACTGGTGGCCCTTGTTGTGCCCTGATGGTGTTCACTTCGCCCCCTTCGTGGTAGATTGGAGAGAGCTTCCTACGGACTCGATCGAGCCCCTTTTCTGCCCGGGGGCGGGGAGAGCCAATGAGGCAGCTGTGGGCCCCCCGTCCTTCAGGGTGTTGGCCCTCAGGATTGACGGGTCCCTTGGGACTTTGTAATGTGCAGGTGGAGCTCTGGCCACGGCTCTTTGGGACCAACTAAAAGTGAGTCCCCGAGACCCCCTCGAGCAATCTCTCCTCCGCTCGATGAAGGCAGGTATGGTCTCTACTAGAGCTCCTGGCACTTGGGACGGCAGCTATCTCAGCGTCATACGGCGGTACCGAGCTTTTTGTGCCGCCCGCACTCCACCTCGGGTGCCAGTTCCTGCCGAGCCGATCACGGTGTGTCTGTTTCTCCAGTTGGTGGCCTCGGATGCGAAGTCATACGCCTCAGTTAAGTCGGCTTCGGGCGCCCTGTTCACCTTGCACGAGCTTGCACTGGTTCCCGTGTCAGAGATCCCCACGAAGCACCCTTTGGCTAAGGGGATCAGAGAGGCGGCTAAGCGACGTATCGGTCTTAGGCTGGTAAACCAGAAGGAACCCTTGGAGGGCGATGTCTTGCGGTCGGGTATCCTCCTGTATGTTCCGGATGCCACTGTTGCCTCTCTTATTGCTCTCACCTCAGCGGCTATGGTGTCCACTATGTGGACGGGGTTCTTGCGCTATAAGGACATGAAGTTTGTGTGGGTCCCTCTGGTTAAGTTCTATGAGACTCATATGGAGATGTTGTTGATTGAGAGGAAGAATGATCAGTTCCGGTTTGGAGATGTGGTGTATATTGCTAGGGGGCAGCACCGCCCTTCTTGCCCCGTGTACTTGTGTGAGACTCTGATTAGCCGTGGTGGCTTCACCGGTATGGTCAACCTGTTTCAAGGCTGGGATGGCAGACTGGCCAGGTTCCACCCTGACACAACCCCGCTCAACGGCCGCCATATGGAGTATCCACAGTGCCGTGCAGTGGTCCATAAATTTCTCCAGCGGACCACTGGCCTGTCTGCAGCAGAGGTGCAGACTCGGTGGGGCACCCAGTCCTTGAGATCCGGCGGTGCTACTACTGCAGCCAAGCAGGTGGACTTCCGCCTGTTCCAGCAACACGGCGCATGGCATACGGCAACCAGTGCTCACAGATACATTCTGGATGACACCGAGACCAGACTCTCAGTTACTAGATGCCTAGGCAATTAGCCTGTTCCTGAAGCCCCAAGTGGGCCGGCCACAGGCATGAGCCTGTGGCCCCTGTTATTTATTAACAGTAATTATTATTTTGGTGTTGCATCCATACCCGATCTTGTGTAGCTCCAGACTAGTGGGCTCCCTACCCGTCACTTGTGAGTGTGTGGGTTAGGTGTAGGCTCCCGAGTTAGATCGGGGTCCCTGACTGTGCCCTTCTAGGCGGGCACGGGACAGGCAATACCTTGCTGCCTGAAGGGCTTCGGCCTTAGGCAAGGGGGACAGTGTCTCTGGACACTCCCTATTGGGACTCTCAACTCTTATCATTCCAGTAGTCTTAGTAGCTAGGGGTAGCTAGGGGTAGCTAGGGTAGCTCAGCGGAGCGGAGCTAACTTAGATAACTGAAAGTTATCTAACGGTGAGGGGTCACCGACGTAGGAGGGGGCACATCAACGGTAGATAACTTCGGTTATCTACGTTAGTGGGAGCGGAGCATTTAGGGCTCGCCAACGGAGTTGGCGGCTCCACTCTTTGACCTCTGGTTTGTTGCCCGTAAGTCCCATCCCTCCCTCCCGTTATTATATCTTCCCTTCAAGGTTGCTCTTTGGCATTGTTGTTATGTCTCATTTTTACTTACTCAGTGTAGTTAAGGTTCTCCCTGTATATTTATTTGTGTGTGCATTGTTTGTTATAGTACTATTCCTGCATTGCAGTGTTTTATTTTGTCAGTTATATTAATTATAACTGACAATCGGGCACCAGACTAGTGGGCTCCCTACCCGTCACTTGTGAGTGTGTGGGTTAGGTGTAGGCTCCCGAGTTAGATCGGGGTCCCTGACTGTGCCCTTCTAGGCGGGCACGGGACAGGCAATACCTTGCTGCCTGAAGGGCTTCGGCCTTAGGCAAGGGGGACAGTGTCTCTGGACACTCCCTATTGGGACTCTCAACTCTTATCATTCCAGTAGTCTTAGTAGCTAGGGGTAGCTAGGGGTAGCTAGGGTAGCTCAGCGGAGCGGAGCTAACTTAGATAACGGGCATTTGAGCGCTTTTGCCAAGTAATGCCAGAGTTTCTCCGAGCCTCTTCCATCAACTGTAACGTCGACCCTCGCGTGTCGCAGGCCGCGCAGCGGCCGCGCTCGGAGAAACTCTGGGAACAAGAGTATCTTATTATCCGTTTAAAATAGGGCTTCAGCTCTAATAGTATTAGGAACCAAACACAAGCGAAGGAGCGATCAGCATCACTTTTTGCTGCCACTCCACACGACAGCGACAGGGGAAAGTATAGATACGGGCCTGTTCTCCCGGCAATTCATGAAAAAAGAATTGCGTACAAAGTGGCAAGGCGGCAAAGAACGCTCTATATCAAACTACAGCGTGTTCAAAATAGAGCGTGTCGGCTCGTTTCTTAAAACAAAGATCACAGGAACGATGCCGTGAAAACGTGCAACCTGCATGCATCACACCAGCACTAGGCTCTAGGGAACCCCGACTACGCATGGTGCTAAAGACTTTTTATTTTGTTTGACAACGACGCTTTGTAAGGGGTTCAGATATAGGTATGTTAGTTATATTCGTCTTCGTTCCATAGAAATGGATAGCTATGTGGTGTCGTTAGCAATGAACACAAGTCAGCACGTTCAGTTCATCCCAATGCCAATGGCAGCGTGGGCCGCGAATTTCACGCATATTTTCGCCGCTGCCTTCCGTCTGTTTGCCTAGCACACCATACTAAGGGGGGTAATGTCAAAGTGAATACGCTAAGTCGCGCCCCACGACGCCCTGCCACTCACGCCGGAGTCTGCATGTCTGATGCCGCTTGCGTGTTGCTCCCTTGCGGCGGACTCTTATCCAAACTCGCATATATATACGCCGTGAAATTACTACTTCCCACAACCCTCCCCTTGCACTCGTTTCCGGAGCTTTCTCTGCACATATCCCCGCACGCTTGTGTCACTCGCCCTTACGACCTTCCTTTCGTTTTCAGGAGTTGTGCGTTCTGAGCACCGCAGTCCGCGACAAGTGGGGCATTCCTCACGGGTTGTGGTAACTTCAGGTACTCAATGGCGCGGCCGATGCAGTTTGAGCGCGTGCGGCAAGCGTGTGTCAAGAAACTCGCTGGAGGATGACCGTGGAGCTTCGTTGACGCAAGGAACTCAGCGTGCGAAACGGAAAGACCTCGCTCGTTAGCTCTGCAACACAGTACGACTGCGAAGTTGAGCTGCGCCGCCCGTCTCGCTTGGAGTACGGTTTGGTTGCCTGTCCAGCAGCTGTTGTGGGAAGGCTGCAGACCCGAGACGGCTCTCAACTTGGACTTCGGTTCCGCTCGTTACTCTTTGACTCGTCCTTGATACGGCCATGGTAGGCCCTTCTTCACAACCTCAGGTGACTCCCCTTGTGCATGCTATTATTCAGCGACGACTCGCCTCGGTCGCTCGCGCGACTGTGCCAGGAAAGCCTACTCTTGGAAGTGCACGCGCTGTGAGAACAAGGCCTTCCCTTTCCTAGCTTTGAACGCTCAGGAAACGCAACAGGCCCAGACCTGGTCGCCCTCGTGCTGATCAACTTTATACTTGCCCTTCAAAAACAATAAATTTCATTTCAACTTGCAACTTGGCAAGGTATGACTGCGGCCGCGCACCAAGCAACTTCAGGACACGTTGTGATGAGCTAGCTTGCAGCTCGCGCCTGAGCTCTCTTGGGTCCATATCCGTGATGTTGAACAAAGAAGTGTAGAGGAGATCTACAAAGGTGACCCAGCGTTGTAGAGGATGCGCACACACCTGAGCGCCTGCTGCAAAGGAGACGCACGCAGCAAGCATCTCCTCCACGAGCGGGCCTGTGGAGTGACCAGAAGATCAGCCCCAGCAAGGCAGCGGTTCACAGGGCATGGCAAGCCATATTACTGTCCAGGAGCTAAGCCTGAAGGCAAGACGTCAATGCTCGGAGCACGCCGGAATATTGGCCAGGAGCTCCGGCCCAGGGCGAAGAGCGATTCTCGTCGGCGAGCAGCTACCTGAGCACTATGCATTCCTGCTTGTACAGGATGGGGAATGTGCGCCACCGACGAAGGAGTTCTTGGCATCAGTGATGGACGAGGCAGTCGGTTCTGAACTCCTCGGCGTCATCAGGGAGGTTAAAGCAGAGCTCAAAGGAGTCCTTGCAGAGCTACGAATGGCGGCCGGGCAACAGGTACAGGCCCCGAAGGGGACGGAGGGCAACAAGGAGCCAGGGGCAGGGCTAGTGTCGCGAGAGGTCGGGGTTGGCCGGGCGCCAGGTAGACGGCTTGACGGGGTGCAGGGGATGGCTGGGCATCAGGTGGAGGCCTCGATATCGTATAAGGGACGACTATATGTGCTTGGGAGAGGCCTAGAGGGGGTGTGGAGGGCAGCCTGGTCCTAGGCAGACCCGAGGAGGCATAGGAGCGGCCTGGCGCCAAGTAGACTCCTGGAAGTGTTATGGGGAGTGTCAGGGCACCATCAAGACACCTTGAGATGGCCTGCAGGGTGCCTCCATTCGAGGTGCTGCCTTCGAGTGGCAGGGCACCAACACGACACGCGAGGAAGTGTGGTGCCTTGCCTTAACAACTAGGTAACGGCCTTGCAGACGAGTGGGAGATGGCGGTGCGGCACTTAGAGGCCTCGAGGCGGTGTGGGGATTTGCTAAACACCAGGAAGAGGTCTTGAGGAGATGTGGTGGGAAGCTGGTCGCCAGGGACAAGGCCTCGAGGGGGTGTGGCCAGTGGTTGGTTGCTAAGCAGTGGCCTCGAAAGGGGGTTACATAACCTCAAGGGCATGTGGCGGGTGGAGGGACAACCGAGAGTGGCATGGATGGTGTGCGGGGGCTGACTAGGGGCCAGGTACAGGCCTCGAGGGGGTTTGGGGGGGGACTGGCGCCACGTATACGCTTCGAGGAGATGTGAGATATGGAGGGGGACTAGGGAGAGGCCTGGAAGGCGTAAGGAGTGAAATTGCTACCATAAGTACCTTGGGTGCTTTTGACCAGGACACGGAGCTTCTGACTCAGGCGAGAGACTTTTTTGACAAGTTCTGTCTGAGACTACGCAGCCCTGAGGAGGCTATTAGGTGCGCCTCCCACCCCGCAGCCCCGAGGGGGCTATTAGGAGCGCCTCCCCACGGCAATGAGGGATATGAGGGCACGCCTCCCACTCCGCGGCCCTGAGGGGGCTATTAGGCGCGCCTCCCATTCAAGGGCAGCTCTGAGGGAGGTATTAAGTGTGCCTTTCACTTCACGGCCCTGAGGAGTCTGCTAGGCGCCTGCTGCTCTTCGTGGCAGAGCCATCTGCGCCATTCCGAGGGAAATATCGCTGCGTCGATGGCTCACCCGCCTTTCCCACAAGAATTATGCCGATGGCCGTCATTGAGCCCTCCTCTGCCGTGTTTTCAGGAACAATGCCGAAGAGCTCCGGCGGTACCGGGAGAGCGAGCTTGCCCGGCTGCATACAGAGGTTCCTGAACTGCAGGCTGAGCTGGCGCGTGCGAAGGACTCTGCCGCTGGTGAGGCCTCTCCACGTTCCAGGTTTCAAGGGGCATGGATACCGACGCAGCGTCCATGCGACACGCCTGCTGCACTCAAACAAGCTTGTTAGACTTCCTGACGCCTGTAGAGTGTCATCGGCACATCCAAACCCCTGGCGCACTCAGAGTGCCGCACGGACAGAGCGAAAGAGAGCGGGGGAGATTAAAAAAAAGGACATGTCGTCGAATTGGGTAGGGTATCTCGAGAACCCCCTTGACTTGGGGACACACTAAGAGGGATAACTTATCTGTATAGAGACAGATGCCCAAGGCACTTTTCATTGGATAATATATACCTGCTATATAACCCAGAGGAGTGCTTGTTATTAGTGCAGTGGCCGCATGCGAAGCAGCTTACGGGTTGTAGAATGACTGGCTCCTTTGCCTGGTGCATTGATGCAGATTGTGCTGCTGCGGCAAAGGTACTAGACCAGCGCTTGAGCGAGCAAGCGCGCCAGCACCAGCGCCTGTCTAAGGAGCAGGTGCGGCTCCATATCACCGCCGCGGCGCTATCGATGGAAGCCGCTGTCTGACCGAGCGCAGCAGTGCTCCCCGGTATCACACTCTGGCCTTTGCGACGCAGTCCAGGGGAAGCGTGCGTCGTGTAACAGCCGCCGTGCGCAGGCGTGGTGCTTCACACTTCAACAACTAGTTGATTGATTGATTCCTCTTTACCAAGAATAATCATAATTTTTTGCCAAAGCACACTGCAAATGAATCCCATTAAAAGAAAAACGTTACTTTTACTAAGGGGGTTACTTTCCCCGTGCTAGGTGAGTTGATTCTTTTCTTGGAGATCCGTTTGAGTCTGTAGAGGAAGCCACTTCAATTCCACTTCTTTCCAATTTCAACATTTCTCTTCGCCCAGCGCAATCACATTCGCCATGTCTCGAAGATTAACTACGGCACACTGTCCAAAAGTCTGCAGCTGCAAGTGAGCGCTCGGTTGGTCTCGCCTTCCTTGTTGCTGCCTCCCGGCTAGCCAGCTGAAGTGCCTCCGCATGCGCTCAACTGCTGCCGGGTCGATGTACCTGTGAACAGCCGATGATGACTGTGCCCAACCACTGGAAAAGCGCACCCCCTCAAGGGATGCCCCGAAGTTGGAAACTTTTGAGAAAACTTTCCCCCAAAATTCTTTTGGAAAAAACTTCTTTCCAAAAGAAGTTTTCCCCAACTTCTTTTGGAAAGAAAGAAAGTGTCGCACTTGCGTGATTTGACAACTGTCATTTGTCAAATCACAGTTGACGCTGCAGGTCGACTGTGATGACCTGCAGCGACTGTGCACAAGTCGCTGCACCCTTCCGAGTGCTGTGCCCTGCGAAATGCCCCCCTTCTGGAGGCGTGCAGGACAACGCCCCGAGGGCCTGCTTCAGCCAGGTGTCCCAAACGGACCCCGGCCAGTGAGCACGGCTCTCCCAAGGGACCTGCCACAAGCTGTCTGTGGGCTCCGCCAGCCCCGAATGCCGAGCCCGCACCTCCTAAAGCTCCGGGCGCCCTCGCACTGCCTGCAACGGGACCACCAGCCTCTGCTTCGTCCGCACATGTCGCCTCCCTTCTCCTTCTGGACCACAAAGGATCTCCGGCGAGACTGCTAGATCCTGCTGGTGCACCCCGCCCCCCATCTTGGGCTGGCCAAAAGCGCACACGCCAAGCACAGTGTGTGTGCAAGCTCTCAACAGGCTCAAGCTGTCTTGGCGTATGCCTCGGGCGTATGCCTCAGGCGTATGCCTCAGGCGCATGCCTCAGGGCGAGCGCCCAAGCACCTCAGCATGCACCCGTGCCACCGCCTCCGCCGGCAGCCACGTCCGCTCAGTCTCCTGCTGCCCAGCATCCGTCAGCACTTGAGCCTGTAGTGAGCCCATACCTTTCAGCATGCGTTACCACAGCACGGCCCTTTGCAACCACATCGCACCCAAGGTCCTGGTGGTGGTTGTTGATTGCAGAAAGGTAAGGCTGCATGCTCCCCGCTGCCACCGTGCCCTGCTACAGCGGCGCCCCCATGTACAGGAGCACTCCGCCAAGCCGCGCCCCTCACGAGAGAGTATGGAGGCGAGAGCCTTTGGCCGTTAATTAACTTGAGAGGATTTGGCGAGAGCGGCTTGCATGGCCGTGCTGATCAGCTCCGTGTCAGGGTGCCCTCCCAGCGGCGCCCGCCGCTGGTCACCAGGCGCCGTCCCACTTCGTGGCTTGCTTCCCGTTTCCCGGCGGAAGCAAGGCCCGGTAGGACTCCCTCCGCAGATCGAGGTCCTCCTCGTCGCCATCGGCATAGTCCACGTGGCATATATCGCACGACACTCCCATGATGGAGCCCGGGTACCGCGCATCGTCATCTTTCCAGTACACCTCCAGCCGCATGCCCACCTTGTAGCGAGCCACCTGTGGAGTCCGCACCCAACACCCCTGCAAGAAGTAGCCCACGGTTGGCCCGTGGTGCAAAGCATTACGGCATCCCACCTTCGACGCTTCGAGCGACGCGGACCTGCCCATCCTGCCCATCCTGCCGGGAGCGGAGATGTCTCTCTACCGCGGCATGAACGCCACCTCGGAGGCGAGGGCCTCCAGCTCTCTCTTCTAGGGCTGCCCTGGCCATCGCGGTGCCCCCACCGGTGCTGCTGCCTCCTGCCCGCAGCTTCTGAGCCACCTGATTGAGTACCCCCCAGGGGCCAGCAGTGCGCCAGCAAGTCGATTCCCTCGCAACGCAGGTCTCACGGCTGATAGTAGTACCTGGGCAACTGGGCGGAGATATCGGAGGCAAAGCGGTCCACCGTGCTCCCCCCACTGCTTTTGAGCCCAGTCAAATCACTGGCGGTTCAACCGTCAGTCGCCCACCTCACGATCCCGAGGACAGCCGGTCAGCCCACTTCTTCGCTTCGCTGTGGATGCACCAGGCTGTGAGCTCGATGTTGTGCAAGTCGAGAAGGATCCACAGCTGCCGCATACGTCGCATCAGCGCCAGGTCTCTCGAAGTGAAATGCGCCAACATGACTGATTCGAGCTCAAGATGTGTGATCCACCTAGCTCGTTGCCGCTCGTATATGGCATCCTCGTATATGTGGCATCCTAGCTCGTTGCCGCTCCAGAACCCCCGTGCCCATTCGCGCAGATTGAGGGGCCCTTTACAAAGCGAAGAGGGAGTCCCTGTGCAAGCTGGCGGGGTTAGGGCTCCGCCAAATATCTCGGCCATTCCACCGGCTTCCGTCACTGAGCTGCAGCCTCCACTCCAGGTCCCCCCAGGCCGGGAGAGCTTGACTCGAGCTCCCCAGCTCCTCCACTCCAGGTCCCCCCAGGCCGGGAAAGCTTGACTCGAGCTCCCTAGCTCCGCCCTGCTGGCTAAAGCCCACTAAAGCTCCCACAAGTTTAAACAGGCGGGCGGCAATGCCGGGTACACTGACTGGACGACAGCCTGTTGAAACAAGCTAACTGCCGTGCTGGGACCCATTGGTTTTGGCACTCCCGGCTCGCAGTGCTCACTAGATACTTTTTATTCGCTGAGGGGCGTCACCCTTCAACTGTCCGTCCGCGGTGCCCACCTCCAGTCGCAAGCGCTCCACCAGCTGAGTCACCTCCCAGACCCCCTTCTTCTCGGTCCGCTCAATATCCAGGCGGTGAAGGATCTCGGCCGCATCTGCAGGGCTTCCGCCTCGCTGTTGCAGAGCACCAGGAAGTCGCCCGTGCAGGGTAGTACCCTTGCTTCTGTCACATGGGCCGGCTTTGACACCGTCGGCTCACCAGGCCGCGGTGCCGCCTGCTTCCCCGGCGCAGCTTCCGCAGCGCCCTCCGGTCTCTCGAAGCTTGCGGAGCCTCCACCAGCACCCGCATCACCTTGACAAAATTCCTGGGCGAGTGGTTCCACCCGAAGGGCAGTGCCCGAGCACTGCATCAGGTCCCCCCCCAAGTCGAACTGCATGCACCTCTGGAACTCCAGGTGGATGCCGTTAGTGTGGCGCCCATCTCTGAGGTGGAACAAAAGCATGGATCTGCTCCTCCTCGCCTCGAGCACCGCAGCTTCTCCAGGGACGCCATCTTGCACTTGGGCCTCACACAGTGCGAGCCCGGCCGCCTGAAGTCTGATGGCACCAAGCGTCCGTTCTTGGATCCGGGCTTCGGCGCCAGGAAGACCCTGCTCACGTGTTATCTCTGTGTAGCTCTCGTCCACGCCGCCCTCCGCAAGCATCTTTGCGTCTGCTCTGCCAGGAACTCCAACTGCCCCGCTTTAGCACCCCCGAGGGACCCTCCGTGGTCGAAGGGTTCAGACGGCCCTGCCACCCATGTCATCCGCGCGCCGTCCCGTACCCAGCTGAGGATACGCACTGGCGCCCGCCGCGCGCCAAGCTCGAGGGTAACTCCTGGCGGCCTCCACGTCGGTGGAATTAGGCTAGGCGCGGGAAGGCCTTGCGCCTTTCCCGCCAGGCCCCTTCCCTTTGCCCTTGCCGTCAAAGAGCCTGCTGCAGAGAAGCCGCAGGCCCCATGGTGTGCTGCATGCTTCAGGTTCTGCTTGAACTTCAAGTCCTCGAATTCGTAGAACCAGCGGTCGAAGACGTTGGGGCGGACGGCCTCCGCCCGCGTGTTTTGGTTTTTGCCCTCCATGGAGCAGAGTAGCGCCCGGGGTTTGATTCTTGCTCAACTCAAAGCTGAAGCACGGTGTGACCTAGGCGAAAATATGCCTCCGTGTAGAAGCACCTCGTTGACCTCAAAGAGCCGCGCCTCCACCTGCTCGGAGAACTCCTTGGTGTAAGCAGGAAAAGAAAAGACAGTATCGGAGCCAGGGTTGCATACTCGTAGTACAAGGAGGAGTTCGGCTTTCCTGCCAGCTGGTTAAACGTCTGCGAACCGTACATGTAGAGCACAGGCATGTCACCAAATTTTCGGAATTCTTCGGACACTGGGGGTATGGGTTCACGCCCGAGGAGTGCTGCATGGAGTCCAGCTCCGCCAGCTTCCTCAGAGGCAGATCCTCAAACAGAGCGCCCCACTTTGGCCCGGCGGAGCGCCCCTCCTCTTCCCCGTGTCTCCATCTTCTCCACCCGCACTGTGAGGACGGAGATTTGCTTAGAAAGCTGTCGCACAGCCGCCAGCAACTGCGACCGGACGCTCTCAGATGTTCCCGCGTCCACCTTGCTCTCCGCTTCTTGGAACTCGAACCCTCAGTCTTCACTTTGGGGGACATTGCAATGTGTTGCTTTTAAAGTGCCCGCACAGCAAAGTACATTTTACCTTGCGTGAAGTTTGTTTTGCTTACAAAAGAAACAGTGCCACATCTCCGAAAAGTACGGATCCTGAATACAGTCCGTGTCATCTCTCGACTGCCATACTGCCTCGATCTGCCCTTGCAGCGTCATCAAGTGTCATCTGCTCTGCCCTCTACAGGAAACCACAACAATTCTGCCTCTTTCCAACTAAAACATATTTCCAGGGTGGCATGCAAGATCAGTGTCATGCGTAGAGCCTGATAGCACTCCCGCAGCTCTCATAGATCCAAGGGCTCCAAGGTGCGCAGTCCGCTGAAGTCCAATCGATCCAGGGGCTCTAAGGTGCACATTACACTGAATACTAATAGATACAAGGGCTCCGGCATGCGTAAGAAAATCTAAGGCCTCCAAGGTGTACAAATCGCTGAATTCAAATCGATCTAAGGACTCCAAGATGCGTGATCCGCTGGATTCAAAGAGATCCAAGGGGTCCGAGGCGCGCCATCCGCTCAATTCAAGCATCTGAGGTGTCAGAGGCCTGGTTAGCTGCCGGGAGGGGACCCGTTGGTTGGGGGGACGTGCCAAGTTGCTGTGCATTTAATTGCCAGGCATGGTGGATGGGGCAGGGCGAGAAGATCAAGGCGGTAAGCGTAGAACTGGAGGAATGCCAAGCGCGTCATAAGAAGGCGCTGGTGGAGCTCGCAGACGAGCGTGAGAAGGTTTTGGAGCTCACAATGGAGATCGTTGAGTTTCGAGAGCAGGTGCACTTGGCAGCTTCAGCTTTTCCTTGCCAAGTTCATGATACGAATGAAGATGCATCCGAGGCGGATGCGCCCCACACGCTTGAACATGTGCCCGAGGCGGATGCGCCACACGCGCTTGAACATGTGCCCGAGGCGCGCCACACGCGCTTGAACATATGCCTGAGGCGCGTCACAGCTTGAACATGTGCCCGAGGTGGATCGCCACACGCGTGAACATGTGCCGAGGCGGATGCGCCCACACGCTTGAACATGTGCCCGGCGCGCCACACGGCTTGAACATGTGCCTGAGGCGCGTCACGGCGGCAGACATGTGCCTGAGGCGGATCGCCACACGCGCTTGAACATGTGCACGAGGCGGATGCGCCACACGCGCTTGAACATGTGCCCGAGGCGCGTCACATGCGCTTGAACATGTGCCTGAGGCGCGTCACACGCGCTTGAACATGTGCCCGAGGCGGATGCGCCACACGCGCTTGAACATGTGCCCGAGGCGCGTCACATGCGCTTGAACATGTGCCTGAGGCGCGTCACACGCGCTTGAACATGTGCCCGAGGCGGATGCGCCACACGCGCTTGAACATGTGCCCGAGGCGCGCCACACGCGCTTGAACATGTGCCCGAGGCGCGTCACACGCGCTTGAACATATGCACGAGGCGGATGCGCCACACGCGCTTGAACATGTGCCCGAGGCGCGCCACACGCGCTTGAACATGTGCCCGAGGCGCGTCACACGCGCTTGAACATGTGCCCGAGGCGGATGCGCCACACGCGCTTGACCATGTGTTCCAAGGAATTTGCATGATGGACACCAACCCATCAGTGGTTGCATGTTACATCCAAGTGGTCATTGGAGTTATGGGCCGGTCCTTGTTTTCTACCAATCAGCAGGGGGCACAGCCAACACATGAAGAGTCCCACACCACACTGGCAGAGTCTGAAGAGGCGGGCCCTGTCGGCGACGCGCTGGAGCCTACACAGACGTGGTACTGCCGGCCTGACAGAGCGGAGGAGCGTCTCGAGGTGACCCCTCACATTGCAGCAACCGCTCTCTTGGCCCGCCAGGACCCGCCACTCCGTGACCCCCCTGGCACGTGGCTGAACTCCAGATGCGTGTGTTTGTCTACCGGTGGTACTATCGTTTAACTCACTGCCACATCAAAATTTTAAACATGCATTTATCAGGTTGTAGGGGAGAATGGGGGAGAATCTTGAGTGCTCGACTCAGCATGGATGGCGGCCACAGGTTGTGAGCGCTGCTGCAGAGGATCGCCTGTCTGGCACCGCCCGGCTTGGCCAGCGCTGGTGGGGCGTTCAGCAGGGCAAAGGGTTTGAATGCTAATACGAGCATTTTAGGATCTGTCTCCGGCCATGACGGGAGGTGGGGGTTTCCACGGGCGAAGCACAGGCAGGCAAGTACTGCCAGATGGCATTGTCAAGCTACGGCCTCGTATTTAAGAAGAACCCTATCAAGCAGGTTCGCCCCCTGGTACTATTTCCCTCCCCCCTTTCGTACAGGTCCCATACGGGAAGATTCACCCGGAAACTTTGTCCGCGAGCGGGAAGGACCCACACCCCGAGAGTAGAGCAAGATGCAAGGGTTTCCCAGAACAGTGCTCAATCAGATTGCAGACTGGTGTTGGACGTCACTCAAACAGTGGATAGATCTCGTCTCCCGGACTGTTGGATCGAGAGCAGTTTTTCGAGCGTTTCCAAATTGAGAGCAACAGCCAGTTTCCTTAAAAGCATGCTATCCGGGGAGCCTGCTGCTCTGCTGTTTTGCGCTCCAAGCTGCACAGCCCAGCCAGGGACTTCATTGTATTTTTTATGGATAAAATGTACAGCTTTCGCACAGAGCGTCAGCTTTCGAGCGATTGGGCATGCCGGCACCGCACCTCCCTAGCAAGGATCGTAAAACTCTTTTTTATGAAAGCTGTGCAGTGGTCGCCTTCGTCAAATCGACAGTTATGCGTAAGAAACCTACCCACCACGCCTTCGATAGCCTAGGTTCCATCATCAGGTGCAGATTGACGCGCGCTCGATCTCGCACGGTCCCTTCACTGCGGTTCTCATCTCGAGCACCGGAGCGTGAGGGCGCAGGGGCTCTTTGCTAGCGCTGGGCTGGACTTGACCTCGGCGGTGCCTGTGACGCTCGGAGATGCGGTGTACCTCATCGGAGGCCGTCCAATTGACCATGCCAGCGACGCGTTTATGACGGAGACATCGGATGAGCTGCAGCCGGAGGCCATGATCGTTTGCCGGCATGAAACAAGTGCAGCCCCGCACCTGCTGCGTTGGTTGACCAGGCTTTCGAGCGCCGGTTAGCAAGCATGCCCATGTGCTCTGCTCTTTTGCGGGTTGCGGTGGGGTAAGCTGGGATTCTTTGATGCTACCAGTCATATAGAAAGAGCGGGGTGCAATGGATACACATTTTGTCATCTCGCTGGATGAGAATGGCATCTCATCATTGGATTGCAGTAACTCCAAACTCTGGAGGGTGCCCTGGCATGCTTTCGAGTTTGTGTCGTGGCATACGGCGGGTCGGTGCTTTGGCCCGTCTGTAAAACAGAATGTGTGTGACCCTTTGATGTGCGATCGATCTGTCGGTGGTTCATCTGACGAGGTACAGTACCTGTGAATTTACTCCAAGGGGAATACCATTATCCCCGAGCAAGGTTACTCACCTTTTATTAATAGCGTCTCCTAAAGTCGCCGCCTCATAGAGAAGCTTCGGAATAATCGCCTATGGTCTGCATACGCTCAAGAAGCGCAGGACAAAAGTGCATGCTCCGATGCATCCAACGGCTCGCACGCAGCTCCGCAAGCTTGGGCACGTGAATTGTGTCCGAAACGAAAGCCGGCCGCAGTGTCGATTGTGAAAGCAGTCAAAGGCAGATCCTGCCAGCGCCCTCGCTGGTAGTGCATGATGGCAGTGCCAGTTTGGCACACGGCGGCGCCAAAGTCTGCGACCACTCTCCGCCGAGTGAGCATCTTGCAGGCAGCAGACCCGGCGCCAATGGTGTGCTTATATAACAGTGCGGGTTTTGAGGGTTCGGGACGAGCCCCGGGCAGCAAGCGGCAGATGGGTCCTCGTCACGACCGGCGGCAGCATCCCGGCTGCACGCGAAGGCCACTGCGCGGTACTTCAGGCGAACGAGAGTGTCAGTGCCCTTTGTGCCCTCCCCTCGTTCCCTTGAACCTCTCACGTATGCTGTCCCAAAACGACCGCTTTCTTGTTGTTTCCCCACGATTCCTTCGTGTGCCCCTAATCCCTCTGGGCTCAACATCCATATTCAACCCCCCCAGCCTCCATCATCCATCATTCTGCTCCCTTAGCCTATGCCCGATCCAAACACCCATCTTCCTCTGCTGGACGCTCCCTCATCTCACCGCTCCAAGAAGGGCCGGCGGCCCCGGTTGCCCGCTTGTGCAGGGAGGGAAGAAGCCGAGCATTTTGGTGATGGGAGGCCGCAGCCCATGCGCGACCCTCCTTTACAACGACTTCTACCGCCTCGACCTTGGTGCGCCTCGACCACAGCGAATGCGCCCTCCATGCAGCTTCCCACCGCACATTGCTGCCCTCTGCCGTCCTCGCAGACACTCCATCAGGCATCGAAGTATCACTCCTGCCCTTCGAGTGTGAGCTACCGCCAAGCGGTTTTAGCTCGTCTCTGTGTGCCTCAACGTCCGAGGCACCTTGAGAGCATTGAATATGCTCTTCTCAGATTGCAGGGCAAGGGCCGATCTCCTCGCTCGTTGTCTCGGACGAAGCGGTGGAAGTAGGGTTGAAGAGCCTGAGTCACGATCGCACCGTGCGCAGCTCGCAGGCGCCCCGTGTGTGCTCGGCCGAGCCCACCACGCGCTTGTGCTTCAAAGACGCCATCAGGCGGGCACGCGGCTGGCTGACGGTGTTCCCGACGTCCGGTCCCCTGAACAGAACTCCTGGGGAGAAGTCGGCTTGAAATCGGTGCGAGCTGGGGTGGGCAGAGACCATGCTTTGGGAGAAGATCACGGACGCGGCGCCTGTTGGTGGCCTGATGACCGCGGCGAGCATCCTTGGGCCGCAGAATACGCAGTACAAGACTGTGGTTTTTGGGCAGGACTGGGAGGACAAGCAGTTCACCGCGTACACCCTGATGGAGCGCATTCCGCCTTCCCAGCCGCAGTCCCAGCCGCGGCCGCAGTCCTCCAACACGCGAGGAACCGGCGGCTCGCAGCGCCCGCGCAGCTCCCTTGCGGCCTTCAGAGGGCAAAAGAGCACCTTCTCAGTGAAGCGTGGACCCGCATTCCAGGAGGTGCGGCCGCGGGCCTCCACTCCCGCCCAAAGGGAGGCTGCCTTGAGGGGTGGTGGGGCGCCCAGCTTTTTACTAACGATGGAGGGTGTGTGAACTTGGGGAAGGGACGGATCAGCCTCAGAGTCGTCCAAACTTGGAAGCGCTCCGTTGGGATTTATCGCCCTGAGCGGGAGAAGGCAGTTGCTCATATATCTGGCTCCTCAAATGCCACATCATCTCCGCCACCCCTCCCCAATGCATGTGCATCTCGATGTCATCCATGTGAGAAGAAGGGGAGTCAGGGAAGGGACGGCCCATGCTTCCTGTTGTGGGAGTCGTCGGCAATTGGAAGGCGGGCAATAGCTTTGCCGGGATGGCAGGCGCCTGAGGTGATGTGGTTTTGTGGATGACGGAGCTCGTGTGAATCTCTATCTCTGCGGCATTGAAGTAAGCTTCCCCCATGCCTTGCAGGTGAATCTTGCTAAGCTGTATGTCGACACTAACCTGCCCTCGCTCCCGGCACTGGCGCCGTTCCGATGGAAGGCAAATAGGCATGACCGTCAAGATGATCCTGGTGGGCGGGCCTCCGACCCATTCGCACCACCTACTCCTTTTTGTAAGCTCCGTTGGCGTTTTCGCTATCCGGAGCAAGCTCCGCTGATCTTCGCTTTCTACACGAGCTGTTTCTTACATGCAACTTAAAAGTCCAGCTCCCATCCCACCCGTGCAGTCCTGCATCTCTCGTCTGGGACACTCCACCGCTCACCCATGCAGCCCTACGTCTCTCATTACTATACTCGCCGCATCTCTTTGGGCCTGGCGCTCACATGCACTGGTTCACGTTTCCTGGTTTAACTTTGGTCGAATCGCTTTTACATTTTTCCAGCATGCGGCATGCTTTGGAGTCTTATGGCATGTGATTACTTCCCCTGCTCATTAGAATTGAATGGAGAATCAATCACTTATTTCAGCTTTGTGATTGTATCCATCGTAGGCATGATGCATGGCGTATCCAAATAGTCCGTTGGCATGTGCCATTGTTTCTCCCCCTCACCCAAGTATCATCACCTATTGCCACTGGGTGCCTTGTTGGTGTTTTTTGGCTTGCCATGTGAGGTCCAAAGGGGAATGTTTTTCAACACAGCCACTCGATTTTATGGTCAAGGCACCGAGAGGAGGAATGAGCAAGAAGAGACAATTCCATCGAGATCTCCGAGAGCACAGCGCCCTAAGATGGCTTATCAAGTGCATCACCATGTTTCACAGCTCTCAAAAAGTTTGGATGACTTTGCGAGTGATCAGTGTGCACCGATACTCAGCTTATCGCCCTCCCAAGCCGAACTTATGTCATAGGCCGTGAAGAAGCTTACTGAGAAACGGCTCTCTTGGTGCAAATGGATTGTCTCGTGCTACGTCAGATAATGGTCCTATGTACTACCACGCCAAAGCAGGCAGATAGCACATCCACTTAATTCCTGCAGTAGGCAGGTAATATGACACTGGGCCGGCAAAGATAAATGATGCCAGATGGCAGCGGCAGAAGATGAGTGGAGGTATATATCCGTGATGCGTGGCTTGGCAAATGCATGATGATTGATTAGCATTGCCATGCTGTGCGTCGGCAATATCGAGATCCAGGTTTAGTGAATCGTGTGGCATATAGCATTGCAAATAGTATATAGCATCACAGAATATATCTGTACTACATTCTTCCTAGATTTCAAATATTTAATGATTAGGTCTTAGAATCGTTCTATCATGAACTGCTCTGAAGAACTGATCTCCATTTCGTACGTGTGCTGTTTGATATTATTACATACGGTATGCGGCAATTTGTAAAGACTACTTCATGCTCATGTTCTTGGTATCGAGAAAACGTTTGTGGTATGCATCCGTGTATATTTTTGAAATGCAATTTAGGCTGCTCGTTATTCCTACACACACACACATATATATACTTAAGTATATATATATATAGTCGAATTGACATTTTGACCCCCGACAATGGTTAATACCATCCTAATTGCCTAACGTAAGTCCTGCCTGCCTTTCGGTTGGTGCTCCTATTTTCCGCATATCTGCCCTGAAAGTGGCGCAGTATGAGGTATGAAAAATATATATATCAACAAAGACAGGCACCGGGAGACAATCAGGATGGTGTCAGCCACCGTGAGAGATCGATACATTTAATCTATTTGTAATTCGTATGTGTAGAGTTTCGTATATGCATTTGCCCTGTGCAGAGGAACGAGAATTACTGATGAATGCTTCTGAACAATCAGCAGTATGGATGATATTAACTATGCAAGTTTCGATATTTAGAACGATATTCTTATGCTGGTAAATTCCGACAGATGTACGTGCGTGTTACATATGTCTTGTGTGTGTACTGCCTGTACGAATTGAAGCATGCATAGTTAGCTTATGTAACGTATGCTCGCACCAAAAGGTTATTGCAGCAAACTGAAACAATACAGTTGGCAGTGTCATGCCAACACTGTCTTGGATTATAGCTCACACCTTCACTGCACGCT
>LGRX02003525.1:53008-84277 GCA_001247695.2 Cymbomonas tetramitiformis
TGTACTGTGGACGAACTCCACCTGCAGGGGTGCCCCAGGTGCCCTTACATACTCACGGCACCGGACGAGCTCCACCTGCAGAGATGCGCTTACACACTCACGGCGCCCAATAGATGTTCTGCTTCCTGGCCCACGGGCGGCACATCTGGAGGCCACGAAGTAACTCCCAACCTACACACCACTGCTCGCTCGTCCCAAGAGAAGAGACTCTCACCCACCATAAAAACCCTACAATATCTCATTGTAGTCCCTCATACGTGCGCAGCTTTCAGGCTTAGCATAGATGCAAGTATGGCAAGCAGGCGCAGACAACAAGTATTGCTCTCCATAGCAAGGTGCGAGGGCTGGGTGCGATGAAATAAACATGTGGCGGGAAGAAACAACTGAGCGAAGGCATAGCTTGCAAATCACAGAGCAAACGCAACGTATTTCAAGTGCAATCCAAGTAAATGCTCGCGGCGACGCTCGCTCAGTAGCAGACGCGGAACATGCACGCGACTTAACAGCTCTCATCTGTGTGACGGATAGCAATCCAAGTAGGCAGGCAGGAAGTATCACCTGACTTTGCATAAGGATTGTGATTAAGTTTTTTCGGCTCAGCCCTCTTCTCACGTGACGGGGGTGCCTCTTTTTTGGGAGGAGCTAAGGACGGGTCTGTGCTTCGAAGCTTGAGCCACAACAGCACTTCTGACCGGCTTAGGTGCAGGTCGCCCATAAGAGACTTCACCTGTCACAGGGCAAACCGCACAGGTCGCGGACAATGAAGTCTCAGAACTAGCCGGTATCTTATCGGCTATTCTGTGAGTTCCAGTGCCAAACGCAGTTATCGGCCAAGAGGGATAGTCGGCCAAGAGGAATAGTCGGGCGGGGCCGCGCAGGAACACACGCCGGCGAGACCTCAAGGAAACCTGGGCCAGCCATGTAATGTCACTCCATGACCATCTAGCATAGAAAACTCTTGTGGGATCCTCGCTGTGGTTCGTTAAGGAAGTCATGCAGGCCGAGAAGCGAGTCAAAAACGGTTCAAAATTGAAAAGGTATCTTGGATCAGGACTCCATTCGACGCCCGCACATCAGACAAGAAGACCACAAAGTTAGTCGGTGGATGATATGTGAAAGACGTTCTGACAGTACCTCGTAGTTCTTTTTGCCCTTGTGATGTGCCTGCTCTAGTCTGAAAGATTGCCATGGAGCGAGACGAGGTAAGTCGGCCTTGCTCTCATTCCTTTCCGGTTCCTGCTCAAGTGAGTCCAACTGCGCGCTCCAAGTCCCACCCGTCGCCCAACGTCAAATACGACTGGGCTGACTTTCGCACATTCTGCACTCACTGGACGACAGCCCCGCTCCGGTGTTCTGGTTACTTCTCCCGAAGAACCGAGTGGCACCCAGACAGATCTCAGCATTCCGCAAACGAAAGCGGAGGCTAGCCACACTGGTTTAATGCGTGAACGCCAGGCACAGTATGTCGTTCGCAAGTAATGTTCAAGTGCCAACAGGACATTCATTGTAGTTTGGGTCAACACGTACGTATGAGGAATTTAAGCGAAACATCGTATTTGCGCGTCGACTTTGTGCACACGAAGCCCGATATCCGGAGAAGTCTGAGGTTATGCTGTGATTGCGATTTGAGTTTGAGCACGTGACGGGTACGCTTCCCGCCCGACCGTTCGGAGGCGTCCCCGAACTGAGAGGTTCCGCTGCCTCAAAACCCTGTCGAAACCATGGTGTAGTGGGAGCGGAATATGAGCAGCCGGGCAATCTAAGGAGTGCAGCCATAACTACTGAACGTACTGATACTTGATTTTGTTGCAAAAACAGATTTATATTGTTCTACAAGAAATACAGTAAACCCTGAAGCAGTGTCACTTTTCGACGAGATGCGAAATGGGATGGTACGACCGCCTTATCTTGACGTTGGCGCAGGTTTTGAAGCGTTGCACACGTTGCGTTGCCAACAACAAAAGCGACATACGATTCATACGTGCCGTCACGACATGTCGGCTTCGGGCTTGTCCGGCCCGGCCGTTGATGACGATGATGAGCGGCCGCGGCCCGGCCTCCGCTGTCCGCTCCGTCGCGTCGCGTCGTCGTGTCGCGTCGGTTGGACAACCGATGGGCCGACTTGAGATAATTTGCCAGATACTTTAAAATTAAGATAAGCACATGTCAACGGAGAAGTCAGATCATATCGATATGGCGAATTCCAATTGGCTATCGTATCCATCGCATGGCTCCAGCTGAGCGCCTGAGCCTGACCGCGACCGCGTGAAATGAAGGCGCGGTGCTTTGGACCCTCCCGTCTCCTCTCCTGTATCAATCAGGGCATTGTATCGGTTGCTGAATTGCTGATCGATCCATTTTTTGATTCCTGCAGGGGGCTCCGCCCCACACCCCCCATTACTACGGATCATTTTTAAGACTTCGCCCGGTGGGGGGGCTCCGCCCCCCCCACATCCCCCCATTACTACGGAACGTTTCTTTCAACAATTGTCAACATCGGGTCCTTTAATAATACATATCGATGTCTCAAAATTATATACGATTTCTCGTATACAACACATAACACTTGGCGGAATTCCGACGAGCGAAGCCGCGACGCGGGAACGCGAAGGCGGGCTCGTTCGGTGACAGAAACGAAGGCTAATATATATTATATATTAGACTGGCGGAAGCACTAGCAGGAAGTGACACCGCAATTCATCACTGCAAACTAAGATGAGATAATAAAATAACTTTGGGGTTTTATTATCGCGGAACGAACTGGCGGAAGCAAGCTGACGTGGCACCTCGGGTCAAGGGGTGATCAGAGAGAGTGTGACTGCCCCCCACCTTATGGGGGGGGTTGAAAGTCTCATCTCACATCACACCACCTCACCCCGAAGGCGTGAGGTGCCACAACACAAGGTAGGCAAGCTTGCATCCCAAACCTAAACCCTAGGCCAAAATAGGCAGCAGTTACAGGCCCAATCGTGGGACCTCTTATAGTCCGAAACTACTGCACTACAAGCTAGAGTCGTTCATTGCAAGCGTCTGTTTGTCTTAATGTTGCACACCACCAGACCGTGATGCGTCTGGTGGCGGGTCGATTGCGTCATTGGCGAGAGGCCGTGATCCCATGAAAGGTGGCAACCAGATGGGTTAGGGGCATACGCCCATGCATGTGCCGTGGGGATCACTACTCCCACGGGTAGGCTGCCAAAATTACTAAGCAAGCAGGCTTAACTGGTTGCGATTGGCGGCGGCGTCCTCGATGATGCTAAGGTCCAACACCAGTCAAAATGGGATACGTCATCCCACCCCTGTGCGAGGCCACTCTAGAAAGTAGCCTAGCACCACCAGAGAAAATGCCACGGCGCAGGGAGGGCAAGATGGCCGAGGTCGCAAAATGCGAGGAGTGGTGAGAACGACCAAGTCAAAGTTCTCGCCGTCGATGTCGTTGGAAACGCCGGTGTTGATGTTCGTGCTTGGTGCATAAGCACCACCAAGCACCACCAGACCGTAGCCAGTGGTAAATCGTCGTTGTTGAAGTAGTTCAAGCGCCGTTTGAATTGCGGCCATGCGCGCACTCTGACGCGCCGAAGCCATGACCCGTGAGCTGCAGAAATCTGTAACCCAAGGAGTTTGGGTATGGGTGGAAAACGTAAAATTCGGTAAAATTAACCAAACCAGCCGATGAAAACGACAATCATGGGCAAGGTTAGGTATCGATATTCAATATTTTCGATATATTGATATATTGAAATATTGTTATTGATTGATGACGAATTCACCGATATTGAAATATTGGATATTGATTGATCAAGGGGGGCGAATATTGAAATTGGTCGATCCCGGTGCAGGCGGATATTGGTATTGATTGACATGAAATTCGCGATATCGATATCGATCAATGTTGAAACGTGAATTCAGATATCAATCTTGGAATAACGATATTGATATATCAATATCAGGGCCCATATCGCTCCTGCGCCGTTGAGTTTTGCGAATGCCATAGGCTGATTTCTTGAGTTCGACCGTGGTATGCGAGATCGATGGGCCCTGTCATGTGGGGTGTGCTATACAATCGTTTCGCTTATTCCGGAAATGATCTGCGTTATACACAATTCCATACCGATACCCGGTGACGCCGTCAACAATTTCACTGAACCGTGTGCCGGCATGTCACTCGAGAGATGCAAACTGCGAAACGGACCCAGTAGTGCGCGCCGGGCAGTAATGAGAAGGCATACTTTGTGGAGGATATTCTAGCGACTCGCAGGCGCGTATGGTGTGGATCCAGTGGTTGATAAGATATGAGGATCTTTCAATCTTCCTGAAGGTGAAACGCGAGAGCCTACCGAGAAAACATCCCCAAGCATGGGCATCGTCGATATCATATTGATTATTGATATTCTTCAATTTTGCAAAAATATTGTTATTTATTGATTTGCATCTGTTACTTATTGATATTGATTGATAACAAGATGCATATATTGTTATTGATCGATTTCGCTCAATGAATATTGTTATTGATCGATCACGTTCGAGCCATATCGATATCGATTGATATGAAAATTCAATTATCGAAATCTAATCAATACCGCTTCACGATTTCGATACCTAACCTTGATCATGGGTAGAATTTGACGAGGCGGAAAACGGTGGCGAGGTCAAAATAGTCGTGCGAAAAGCGGATTTTCCTGCAGCGAAGCCGCTGCTGGCCAGAGTCCAAAGCGAAGTTGTCAAAGTTGATGAGCTTGTAGGTACGCGCAATATAAAAGAAAGACGAAAACTAAGGTCGTGCTAAGACGAAAGGTACGTGCGGATTACGTGCTGAGTACGTGCGGTTACGTGCGGGTTACGTGCGGGTTACGTGCGGGTTACGTGCGTGATCAAAGTAGCCGAGAAAAGGATGCCACACCAAAGATGGTGGACCGATAACCTGACAGAAAAGGCTAATATATATTATATATTAGACTGGCGGAAGCACTAGCAGGAAGTGACACCGCAATTCACTGCAGACTAAGATGAGATAATAAAATAACTTTGAGGTTTTATTATCGCGGAACGAACTGGCGGAAGCAAGCTGACGTGGCACCTCGGGTCAAGGGGTGATCAGAGAGAGTGTGACTGCCCCCCACCTTATGGGGGGGGTTGAAAGTCTCATCTCACATCATTCGGCCCGGACCGTATCTCGTAGGGCGGATCCCGCCGAAGGCGGGATCCGGCTACGTCAAAGATAGTCGCCGAAGGCGGGCTTCGGCCCGGACCGTAGTCGTGGGATTCCGCCGAAGGCGGGATCCGGCTCCGTTGTTGACACTGGGGGAGGGAGGAGGGGGAGGGTGGGAGGAGGGGGAGGGGGGAGGGAGGAGGGGGAACACAGAATAGAATACAATTTCTATTCAATAAATAGAACACAATTTCTATTTGTCGGTCTCTCACTCTTCACATGATGATGATATAATTGATGATGAATGATCAGGGGGGGGTTTATTTTTTCCCCACCTGTACGTTCACGTACCCCTATAAATCAAGCGAAGGAGGGTCAGGGGAGCGTGAGTGGAGGGAGGGTTTTGAGTTTTGAGCTGTTGACCGGTCGGGTCAGGGGGGCTGTGTGTGTGATTCACGGCAAAGCACTTCGTACGATTCCAATATAGTCGTCATATCAGGACACTCTATACTATGTTTCGGGAGGTGCAATTGTAAGAAGTTAAGTCTGCGCTGTAGAAAGACACGCGCTGAGTGCTTGGAAGTACGGGAAAGTCGCGTCGTTAACGGTCCCGTGGGAACAATGTTCGTGCTGCTGTTGACGACTCTGCTTCTCTCCCATTTGAGTGCGGCGTACAAGATCGCATACGTGGAGCACCAGGCAACGAGCGCGTGCGGAGCTGGCTCCTGCGGCCCCGTGACAAAGGCGAAAAACGTTCGCACGTTGGTCGATTACGCTGCTAAGGCGGCGAGGGCGGGAGCAGACATTATCGTCTTTCCGGAATATGGAATCACAGGCTTTAGTAGTTACCCCAAGCGCTCGTGGATCAGTGGAGGCTACGTCGAATCCTGGACCACAGCGAGTGGCATTCCTTGTGACCTCGGCAGAGATTTCCGAGATGCACCGTCTGTTGTGACCCTGAGTTGTGCCGCGCGAGCCAACAAGATCGCGCTCGTCGCGAATCTAGTCCATTATACGGTTCAAGGCTACGTGTTCAACACGGACGTCGTATTTGACACCGACGGAACCTTCCTGGCCTTCTATCACAAGCAGAATCTGTGGGGCGAGGCAAACATGGACGTTCCCCAAGACTGCCCAGAGGTCGAATTCACGCCGTCGTTCGGAGTTCGCTTTGGCTTGATCACATGTGCGGATCTTATATACCAACAGCCCGCCCTTGAGTTGGTGATGAAGGGCATCAAACACTTCATCTTGCCCGCTGCTTGGTCAGATGATATGGCGCAGATGCAGGTTTTGGGTTACGCCCAAGGGTGGAGCCTGCGTACAGGGGTGACGCTGACGGTATGCAATCAGCGCACGAGCACGGAGAGCGGATCCGGCGTCTTTGTTGCAGGGTCTCCAGCTTCATATGTCTTCAGCCTAGACTCCAAGGAGGGCACGCTTCATTTCGCGCAAGTTGATGCGGAGGTAGTTGGGAATGCATCGGAGCCTGTGCACTCGAAAGTGCATATG
Organism: Cymbomonas tetramitiformis; assembly: GCA_001247695.2. Classification (NCBI taxonomy): domain Eukaryota; kingdom Viridiplantae; phylum Chlorophyta; class Pyramimonadophyceae; order Pyramimonadales; family Pyramimonadaceae; genus Cymbomonas; species Cymbomonas tetramitiformis. The sequence continues at coordinate 59,670 of LGRX02003525.1, forward strand.
CCACATACTGTTCCGGTGGCTCAGAGAGAGGTGCTGCTGAATGGCACCGAGGAACCGAGCAAGATCAGAATGAGCGGCCGTTGGACCTTTGCTCCCTTGGCTGCCGGAGAGGTGTGCACGGGAAGCAAGTCTGTGTGCTGCGAGGCAAACATCACTGGCGGCGGGGCGGCTGGCTTCGTCTTAGCCGCCGTGGACGGTCAGGACAAGTATTCGGACCTGAGCTGGGGAGCGATGGCTTGCGCTATTTTGCCCTGTGCAGCTCCCGGGCCGGAGTGTCTGAGCTACCACAAGCCGACGGGCACACTCACATCCATTATTCTCGCCACTACGATGCCGAGCGGTGCCTGGCTTGTTCCCGAAGTCATCGGTACAGCTCGTCATGGGTCAGGGCAGACGCTCCTGGAGGCGGGGAGCACACGCAATGCTAAGGGAGGGCACTTCGATTTCACTGCCACAGAGGGCGGGAAAACGCGCTTGGTGGTGCAAGCAGATGACGAAGGCTCATTGAGTTCTGTCATTATCTATGGACGAGAGTTTGCTCGGGACCCTCTACCATACACGTGTCCTCAGCAGTCTCCCCACGGAAACCTCTAATGTTGCACACTTGTCCCCCTTTGCTCTTGCTACTCCCTCGAGTTTCTGCTCTAGGGTCACACAGTTGCCCGGGGCACGTGTATGTGTGTGGCGAGTCACTCTGGTTACCTGCAAGAAAACAGTACTTGCCTGCTCTAGCAAAATGTAGAAGTGCAGAGGCAAAAACACCTGGGTTGCAACTCACCTTTGTCCAAAGAGCTTTGTGGTATCTGGACTGTTACATAGCTTGTAGGATACCTGGTTACGGTTCGACAGTGTAACCGTGAGCGGCAGCACATTTATCGTTTTTTTCGTGGATTTATATCATGCGCTGGTCAGTTATTCTCATCATAAGCATTTGGCAACAGTGCAGCTTTCGCATTTTTACTATGGGCTACCACGAAAATGTAGATTTGCGAGAATGTGCTTGAACCAAGCCTCGATCATATTGACATCTTGGCCCGCCTTGCAGAGTTTCGCACTTTCGCACAAGGCTCCTAATCGGTTTAACCGATATATCGATATATCGGGGGGAAACGGGAAATCGGTATCGATCGATATCATTTTTGTGCACATTTCATCGATAAATCGGTATCGATTCAGTTTAGTATTGGCGGTCTTATGTATTGTATACGGAGAATTGTATATAAAATTCAATAATCGATATGAATCGATATCATCGATTATCGATTGAAAATGTTGAATATCGAAATCGATCGATATGCAAGTTTGAAACCGATTAGGAGCCATGCTTTCGCAAGCAAAATGTAAACGCGCGCACGAGTGCGCACTTCACCCGAAACCGCGGAGTGAGATCTCGATTCTTTTATGTCAATGGTGTATCTTAAAGAACTCGCAACTTCTTACGAATGTGCAAGTCTAGAAGCCTGATGAAACAGGCGAAAATAGGTATCGTATAATTGTGTGAAGGTATATAGCTATTTCAATGCAACAGGAACATAGAAAAGCAGTGCTGGAGAAACCGGTGATAGGTTAGGAGGTGATAGGAGAAAGGTTACGGCATTGAGCTTTCTAGCAGGTCGGTGTCAGACGGTGACACAGGACCAGTGACACACGCAGCAAGGGGTGATACTAGGCGGAGAAGCTGGACCCCCATACAATGGGGGGGGGATTTCAGCTCGTTCCCCGTGAAAGCCTAGCTTCTGCTAGTGGAAATACCCTCGAACAGAAGCGGTCGTCATGGTATACCACCCCATGTTGGTAGCATCTCGGTTGTGCGAGAAGACCCAGTCAGTAAACAGACAGGTCAAACAGGAAGCACTGCAACGCTCAGGGTTTCGCACTCAGAATCCCTCTCAACATACAGAAGATATAATATATATAGTTCTAGTATGTTGAGTGTGATGCGAAATGAGCTAGTGTGCTTTGTCTCATGTGACAACCGAACTCGATCAGAGGAGGTGACAATCAGGCAGTGAAGTAGTCAGAGGTGTCGAGCCGTATCGGTGATGACAACGGTCAGGTCGAGTCGGTGATGACTGCGGTCATGACGGGTCGGTGATGACAACTCTGATGACTGAGCTCGGACTGAATGTCAACTCCAGCATCTTGTGCGCTACGATCATGGCCTACTAGAAATGACTAAACGCAGCTAGCGGAAAGGCTGCGGTAGGTACACGGAAAACGGTTTGGACAAAAAGCTCAATATGATTATTCAGATAGCATAATATAGCAGTGAGTGGCTTGCGAGCTGTGAGACACGGTGTCACGAGTGTGATATACCAGAACTGTCATATCAGACCGTCATACTGTGACAGTCCGATAAGCAGATTCTAGCACACCACCTCACACGAGGTGACACCATGTTCACAGCACACCACCTAAACTGCGGGATCCCTAGTTACTGCTACTAGGACCCAAAGTTTAATAACAGTGTAACATGGTCAGCAGAATAATGAAAAACCGCTAAGTTAAGCTAGAGGGGATGACCCCATGCTAGGCGGATACTACTGCACGATGCTAGCCAAAAGATTCGATCTCGTAAGCATTCCCATCTCTAGATAAGCCTGAGGGGAGGCGGTACGCTGCAGCACGTTTGGGTAGAGTGGCGGAAAAAAATGTGACGTCACATACACGTATAGAACAGCCGAGCCATGCAAGCGAGGGGGAAAGGAAGATGTCGTTGAGGTCAAAGGTGCCAAGGCCACCAGCCCAAATTCCGGCAGCAAGCGTGATCAGAGCCTGCGGAAAATCGAAATTGAACATTGCAACAAGTAAACCCAATCCAAGCCGGTACCCCACAGCCGCGGCCCAAAGTTGTTACCGCAAGCTGCTCATCTCATAATGCCACCAACACCCAAACGCGCAAACACGCACCACCTCTCCGAGCGGCCCTTTAGCCAATCATGGCCAAACTAGCAAGTAGGGTTCCCGTCAGAAGAAGAGAAGAAAGAACACGCCGTCAGCATTCGTCGTAGTAAACTTCACGAGAAACAACTCGCCGCCAACAAAACTCTGCACACTGATACACGAATATAATCAACCAGTGAAATATCGTTGAAGTTAACGTCCATGGAATACAGCCCATCAAGCACGAAGCACCACCACCTAATGAGAGTTGTGGTGTCGCGCCAAGGACAAAATAAATAATCCCCGTTGTCATAAAAGTTTCTAAAGTGCGAACGTGCCGTACCGTAACGCGCTCAAGACAAATAACGAAAAATGTCCGGAGCGTCCCAAAGTACGGCTCGAATATCATAATTTCGGCCGCGAGACGTGAAAAGTAGCTTGGGCCAAAGAATAGACCCCAAGCACCACCAATCCCAACGGTAATAAGCTGCCCGATCACAAAATACTGGCGGGAACGAGGCCCCAAGCCCGCAATGTAAATATCGAAAATACCCGGAGCGCGTCCATTCCGTTGAGAGCTGAGAAGGCACGACAACGAAAATACGCAAGGGGACATCCGTCGAGCAACCCAGCAAAATAAGATACCGCCAAGAGATAAGAAAACCGAGAGTTTAAATCCGTAAACTCACGACAAAACCTTCGTCGTTGTCCATCTCCACTACGTGTGCGCAACCAGATAGCGCAAGTCAATTCCGTTGAAAGAGTGTGGGGGGGAACAACCCCCCCCGATCAGAACGCTAAAATCCTACAACAATAAGAACATAAAATAAGCAGTAGGAAAGCGTAAGGTTAGCCCATAACCTACTAGAAATGACTAAACGCAGCTAGCGGAAAGGCTGCGGTAGGTACACGGAAAACGGTTTGGACAAAAAGCTCAATATGATTATTCAGATAGCATAATATAGCAGTGAGTGGCTTGCGAGCTGTGAGACACGGTGTCACGAGTGTGATATACCAGAACTGCTGGAATCTGTATAGGCAGCCCTGACTGGGAGTCCCGGTGCAGGCCCCTATGACAGACCCCTAGGACCAACACTGGACCGCTGACTGACCTATAGGTTCGTGCTGTGACACACGCTGTGTCACAGGTAGGCTAGTATCCGAGACCGTTGCGAGACCGTTCCGGGTATATCTAGCTTAGGGTTTATTATCTTATAAGAGAGTTTATCCACACAGTTCGGGACCCTCTGATATCTAGTGAACTAGGATATTCCGGTAGGTCGTGGCCCCATCCACGCTTTATTCCACTTGCTAGTTTGGCCATGATTGGCTAAACGGCCGCTCGGAGAGGTGGTGCGCGTTTGCGCGTTTGGGCATTAGTGGAGATTTTGAGATGAGCGGCTTGCGGTGAGCGACTTGGGCCGCAGCTATGGGGTGCCGGCTTGGATTGGGTTTCGTCGTCGCAATGTTCACTATTCGCGGTTCTCTGCTCGCTCTGATCCCGCCTGCTGCCGTGTTTTGGGCTGGTGACTTAAGCACCTTTGACTTCGACGACATCTTCCTTCGCCCCTCGCTAGCATGGCCCGACCGTTCGTTCCGTGTCCGTGACGTCGCATTTTCTCCGCGGCCCTACCCAAACGTGCTGCAGCGTACCGCCTCCCCTCAGGCTTTTCTAGAGATGGGTATGACGACGAGATCCAAGAAGTCCCTCACGAGGGACAGTGACATCGATGCCTCTTTGAGGTTGATCGACGAGGTGCGGAACACTCCGACGGCTGCTACGCCGGTGGTTCCCGCTCCTAACCCTGCATCGAACGTGGACGCGGACGTTGCCGTCAGACGTTATTTGCAGGAGCAGTCCAAATTGGTGGACGAGATTTACAAGGCACGGCTGCATCGGGCTTGGGCCAAGAGTATCCGTGAGGATATTCTTGGTGACAAGAAGCATCATTTTCGCGGTACGGACGACTCTGGCCTCCTGTCCGACCTGGTGGTGCAGCTACGCACGGAGTTTCAGTCTGCTGGTCTGGAGCTGCGTTCCTTTGACCTCGACGACCCTCTGGTGCCCGTGGTCAGCAGAGTGAATGGACTGCTGTACGACGTTCTGGCTCTCGTGGTGGAGAAGCACAGCAACGCGTATGTCTGGCTGACTGGCACCGACTCCTCGACTGACCGAGATGGACGACGTGCTCTTGTCGACATCATCAAGGGCTCTGTGCCGGTGGCGCTGCGGGAGTCGCAGCAGGAGGAGCATGCGGCTTTGCGTTATCCCGCAAACGTTGACCCGCAGCCGATTTTGGCTAAGGAGCAGCGTTTGGTGCGGGATAACAGGACTTCAGACTGGACTCCGACCGAGGCAACACGAAAATTATCTCTCTACACCCGCCTCGACCCCGTGTTTTACGCCGCGGTAAAGGTCCGCTATCCCATGGCTGCCGACCTGTCCCACGTGTCCCTTGCTTCTCTTCGCTCCTTGGTGGTCGAGATTTATCAGTCTTGGGCGCAGACGGACGGGGGGAAGGCAGCTTCTGGTGCGGGCGGGGTCTCCGCACACCTCTCCAGCAGTGAGTACGATGCGCTGCTCCAGAAGATCACGGAGCTGACGGAGCTCGTACAGCGGCAGCGGGGTGAGGCCGCTCCGGTTGTGCGTCAACAACGGGAGCGGGTGCAGCAGCGGCAGCAGCAGCAGCGGGGGCAGCAGCCGCGAGGATTCCGTGTGGGGACCCACAAGGCCCCACCGGTGGGATTCGACCGTGACGATCAACGGGCAAGGCCGTTCTGCGGTAGGTGCAAGAAGGCGGGGAAAGGTGAGGCGTATCACTTCTACCGCGACTGCCCGTTGGGCGGGCGCCAACACCCGCCCACCTCTGCCGCGGCATTTTGCGTTCCCATCGACGAGGAGGACGCGGAGGGGGTGCACGCACTCGCCATGTGTGCGTTGTTCCAGCAGGCGGCGGATGACGGAGCGGAGTCCTTCGCGCGTGCGGCAGCCGCGTACGGGCCGCCCGCGGTGCTTTCTGCGGGAGCGGTGGGCGGCATTGACGTGTCCGCCTACGGCTTCACCGTGGAGCAGCAGCCGGATTCCGAGGGGGACGACATTCTCCGCAGGCTCGACGATCTTGCCGCGGAGGTTCACTCCGCGGCCAACCCACAGGTGCATTACACTCACGCATCTTTCCCGCCTCCTGCCGGTGACGGCAAGGGGGCTTCGGCTCTGGTGTGCGTACCCGCCGCAGCGGTGGCCACACCGGAGGAGCAGGTTCCGGCAGGTGGTGCGGCGGCATCGGCATCCGCCGTGCCGGCCCCTGCTATGCCTGTCTCGCAGGGAGGGGATGTAAGGCCCGCGCCACTTCAATCGGCGCGGGTGACCACCACAGCGGACGCGGACGGTGAGTTCGCTGGGTTCGTTCAGACCGTGAACCACGCCGCCATCGGACAGGTTGATCTCACGGGGTACGACACGGACGATTACGAGGACCTCGCTGACGGCAGCTTCGTCGTGAAGCCGCGGGCCTCGGCCATCTCGGCAAATCACTCGTCAACGCCCGCGGCCCAAGCACCTCACTCTGGTGGTGCTCTGGAGGATTGGCGTGAGGGTGCTCCCCGCAGCTACGGCTGTGGAAAGCCTCCGTGGGGCTTCCCCGCCCACGCGGGCTTGTGGGGGATGCCCTTCCTTCTCTCTTTCATTCTCTTGATCTCTGTCATGGGAGTAGGAGCAGCCACCTACACGGTGGCCAACGACGTCGACCCTGTGCAGGTATCGGGTCGGGCTGCGCTGCAGCCTGTGCTGTGCAGGAGCGAGGAGTCACCGCTTGACACGGTGCCATGTGCCATCCCGCCTCGTCGCCACCGGCGGGTGCAGCGGCGGCAGGGCCTCTACATGGCTCCGGTGCCGTGGAATCCCGGGCCGCCGCCGCCTGGCATCTTATTTGAGGGCGGTCCTCCGTTGTCGCCGACATCGTCTTCGGATGACGAGGCGCCACCTTCGGGCAGCACTTGGCAGCACCCTGGTGCGGTGCAGCCTCCCGTGATCGACGGATCAACAACACCGACTCCGTCAAATTCTCTGGCGAATGAATTCTCAGTGACCGACACCTTGCACTTTGGCAGCCCTGTGTTGCTCCGCCGTGCTACGGCGGACTACTACAGTGCTCGTTGTGGTGGCGGTGCTCCTCTGGCCATTGACCCCGAGTAGTTATGTTTCTGGTTCTGGCAGTACACCACTCTCATGGTGGTGTGCTGAGATGTACTTTGACCTCAACACGGTCTTCAATCTGGTTTATGCTTTTACTTTGACAACTTTGAACTCTTCAATCTGACTTGCTGACACAGAGCTTTTCAGTAGTTTCGCAGGACTTGCATTGCCTGTATGTTTCTGCTCTTGTGCCGGCTAGAGGGTTTCAATTTGTGTATCAGAATTGCACAGTTGAATTAGCAGTTAGGTTTGTCACCCTAGCTCCTGCCCTAACTTATCTTAACATTCTGACTCTCCTAGACAGTCACCACCCACAGTGCTGGGGTGGTGTGCTGGAATCTGTATAGGCAGCCCTGACTGGGAGTCCCGGTGCAGGCCCCTATGACAGACCCCTAGGACCAACACTGGACCGCTGACTGATCTATAGGTTCGTGCTGTGACACACGCTGTGTCACAGGTAGGCTAGTATCCGAGACCGTTGCGAGACCGTTCCGGGTATATCTAGCTTAGGGTTTATTATCTTATAAGAGAGTTTATCCACACAGTTCGGGACCCTCTGATATCTAGTGAACTAGGATATTCCGGTAGAACTGTCATATCAGACTGTCATACTGTGACAGTCCGATAAGCAGATTCTAGCATGGCCGCTTCATGCGGGGGAGGGGAGGGGGTTCGCGTTAGCACCACGAACCTAGGATTCGATACTCGATACGCTATCAAAATACCGAGAATGCAATCCAAGTTTCGGAATCGGAAGCCAAAAAGATAATAACTAGCACAAAATAGATAGTTGGAGCCAGAGTTTAGGGCTTTTGAGTCAAAATCCATACGTCTCGGTCGGATGTGTCGGGCACAACCGTATGCTCACGCGTGCAGGTTGTCGTTCAGTCGACCGTGGTAACCTATACAGTAAGCTCATAAACGTTTCTGTGTGGCGTGGCCGTGGGGCTGGCGTGGCGAACGAGCCAGCCGAGCGCCGCTGGCGGAGCGCCTCGATTACGATGGAGCGATGGCGCGTGCATTTTTCCTGGCCCGCCAGCGCTGTGGGCTCTCAAAATGGGTCAGGCGCGCCAGATATGGCGCGCCGGCGCGTCCCAAGCGCATCCTTGCTTAGCAGATCATCGTTCTCTCTTCTGGATCTCGATCTGCGTCCACCCGTCCAGTGCTGTATTGTTCATCATCGATCGTGCGATGGCGCTCGGCCGGCACAGGGACAGGCGTTTCCTGCGGATCCGATCATCACTTCAGTACCTCTTGGCTCTACCAACGGAACCAAACCTGAAACCATCGCATGACGATGAACTTGAACGTTGAAGAGAGGAACGCTGCGTGGCGCACTCGACTGGCGCTGGCGATGGCGCTGGGTTCGCCGCGGCGTATTCGTTTGGTGATCGTCAGATCTCGAGTCCGTCATCGTGTTCCGTTGCGATTTGAGCTTTGCTACTGCTGATTAAGTAGGGTAAGGTTTTCAAGGTCTCTCAGGCATGGCATGGCATTGTCATGGCATGGCATGCGGATGGATGGCATGCGATGGCATTGCAGATGCGAGCGCGGAGCGGTCTTCTGAGCAAGTCTTCCGTCCACAGCAGAGTCTTCGAAGCTCAGCCAAGGTCCCAAGGGCAAGGCGCTTTCAAAAAATGTATGCTTGACCTCGATGTCGAGTAGTTGTTGCTATCATTCCAGACTGGTGAACGGTGAATCTTTGAGACGATCCTTATTTTCTCCTTGAGGTCATTTGACCTCACGCTTCTTCAGCACGTGGACGGGATGCACATCCTCGAACAAAGCACCTTGAAAGTAGCTGCCAGGCGCTGCTCTTTGTTTGTCAGCAGCGTTGAGGTCGACTCGTAAAACTTCTTCCAATTGATTTATCGGAGATTTAATAGAAAAAAATCACGAGAGTTTCCTACTCAACGGTGCAACGACGAAAACTTGCCAGCCGTTTTTCAAGTGGATCGCACCTGCATGTGCCTTGAACCTACCGCCTTCAACGCATCTCTGCACGGTTGCTTGTAGAACCCCGCTAAGCACTCCAGCTTTTCAAATATGAAAAAATAGATTCACGTCGAAAAAATGCATGCGTACAAGTGGACGGATCCCGCCACCTTCAAGGGTTCACAACATCCGTGTGCGTCTTAACTCAAAAGCGATACTTTCGGTCTTAGAAACGATTTGCTGCCATGGCGGAAATGCCCCTCGCGAGTCCCGTTGTCAACCTCGAGGACATAGGGGTTGTCAAGTTAGAGGAGCTTGGCGAGGTTTATAACGATGAGTATCTCCAGTATCTCGCTGGCGCCGAGGTAACATCGGTCCACTCACACGGCATCCCGCAGAGCTTGCAGCGTTGCTTTTCACGGAACTGAAGAATACTTCATGTATGTTATCAAGACATAATAATCGACGGGCTGTGGCCTGCTCCTTCTATCTGAGTGGTAACCCCGATTGGCTGTGGCCTGCTCCTTCCTATCTGAGTGGTGACCTGCTTTGGCTGCAGGAGCTGGAGTCTGTTTCGTATCTGGAAGTTAAGGTCGACTCAAGTGAAATCAGCCCAGAGTTCTTAGGCATGGTAAGTATGTATCCTGGAGTTTTCTCCACTGTAACAGCGGTAACACCGCTTACTTCACACGTTATGCACAAACAGTATCACACACACACACTCACACACTTGTAAGCGCATTCGCAGCTCTGTAAAAGCGTTCCTATGAGCCTATTTTCTTGCGTGAGTTGTCTCATATCCACCTCTTAACTTTGTGCGCACTCCTTCGGCACGGCTCGGCAGATGAAATGCTGTTTGTTTCTGTGGCTGCCTTCCCAGCAGCGCGGCACTTGTTGCTCGAACATTCCTCACGAAGAGGGAGCCCTTTCGTGTGTCAATTGACGAACACGTGGGCATGTAGTGCTAGACCGTTGTGACGACTTTCGTCTCTCCAAAGTTCTGGGTCTTCGTCACAGTTTTCCCTGAAACCCCATTCAAGTATTTGCCTTCCAGCCTGCGCCTCGGGACCTCGCGGCAATTATGCAACGCGGCCCATACTGCTTACGGCCGGAAAGATTAAACGACGACCACACTGAGCAGCTTCCTGTTTCATTCTCCCGCAGAGGCTCCCCAGCCTAACACAGCTGAAGTTGAACAACAGCTTTCTTCCTGGTATCAGGTGTGCTCCGCCTCTTCTCCGAGGCCTCTTTTTCTCTCAAGGTGTCTCCTCTTACACAGTGATACTGCACTGGGGTGTAGTGCATACTTATGAGCAACCTCATTCCAACGGCTATACCACTATTCCACTCGCACCTGAAGAACCTCATAGTAGGCATTGGGAGCCTGCCAATCGAGCTGACGATTTATTCTTCGCTGCAGGCAACTAGGGACTTCGTTTGGCCGTCTCCAGGTCCTATGGATCGCGCGCTGCGAGATGCAGGTACGGCCATACTTCGCGAACGCGAGGCTTCATGTTGTCTATGCGACTTACCTCAGGACCTTGAGCATTAATACTTCCCCCACGAGGTACTCGGCGAAGGGCTTTCTGCCAGTTCTTTTCGGGTAGCTTTGTAACGGGTCTGTTACTTCGGTGCGGTACAGGACCTCGAGGGAATCGGCTCTCTTACTACCCTTCGTGAGTTGTACGCATCTTTCAATGATATCCACGACCTAAGCCCTCTAGCATCTTGTGAAAACTTGGAGGTATATCCCTGTCCTCTTCACCACCGTCCATCCATAGCAAACACCACCTCTACGTGTAGCAACGCCCGAGCTGAACCAGCAAGAAGAAATACCTTGGCACCGGACCCAGGAGTATGTAGTAGGGACCTCCCGTAAAGGCATTCGAGTACCCAAGAGCTTCGTCTTGACCGCGGCCTTCACGCTGAACAAGTCGCGCCGTTCCATCTATTCATTGCCTGGTCCTTGGTAGCATCTCAGGACACGAAATTGTTGTCACCAGAACAACACAACTCCTCACCTGTCCACGTTCCCCCTTCCTGCATCATTCGAGGCTGAGGACTGACGTTCACGCGACGCCTGTCAACTGTTTGCTAGCAATGCTTGCTGCCGGCTTACCAACCATAGCTGCTTTGCAGTCTTTTTTAGAGCAAGCTGTTGGGATACTTCCTGCACCTTCCGCTTGCGTTTCGCAAGGAAGTTGTGCAGGACGTCCCGGTTTGCTTTTACCAAAGGTCCTTGTCTGCCGTTCTGCAATCGTCCTGCATCCTTTGTGTTTTTGCAGTAGTCGTGGAAAGATGGGTTCGGAATAAAATCGTAGGGACGTTCGTGCCTAGGAGGTGATCCTCCTCCTTTCGGTATCTCGTGGCGTCTGAACGCTTCCCTGATCTTTGCAGGTGGTGGACGTGGAAGCCAACAAGGTGTCTGACATAGAGGTCATTTCATACCTGAGCTTGAACTCCAAGCTGCACACTCTCACGATTTCAGGGAATCCCTTTACGGAACAGCCTGGTTATCGACGTCATATACACGCTGCAGTGAAGCACTTGCAGGTCTGTTTCGGCCTTAAAACAGTTCAATGAAACCGCCGCTCAATACCTTTCTAGTTGGCTCCTGGCGACGGTTTGCCTACAGGAGTCTGAAAACCGTGTATTGAAGTTTTTAACACCTCGCACTCTGCTCTAACTTGTGTAAGCGCCTCGACTTGCCTGCCGCGTGGTTGGGACTCAGATACTCGATGATGAACCCATTGTTGAGAACGACAAAATGGAACCTCCTCCTCTTAAGGACCTGGCGGCTGATTCGGAGGTTGGGGAAAGCGAAGAGGAGCAATTGTTAGCCAAACTGAAGGTAAGGCTACACAGATGTCGATAGCAACTTGCCTCACTGCCGCTTGTGTACCTTTTTGGGCCCTATTAAGCTCTCAGGAGTGTCCTATCCGTTCCTCGTCGCTGAGACTTCCATGTTGCGGAAATCAAAGGGTTTGTGCAAGAGTTTTGCAATACAAGAACTAACGGTTAAGAGCTACGACGTGGTTGACAGGCCGAACGAGACTCGGCACAGCGTGAGCTTAATATGGTGAGTGCGGGTATCAAGTACGCCAAGGTTGGAATAGACGATATGGACGTGACGACCGACTTACGAGGCGTGAATAGCCATCTGGAAGTGTTCGCCGGGCGTCCCCTGACAGCTTCTCGTCCGGGGTATGCTTATCTTTCTCGGGCACCGAGTTTGAAGCAGAGCTGACCCTGCGACACGTGATATTGATTGGAACAAAGTTTTAGTGTTCTGCTGGCTGGGGACTTGGGTTTTGACTGTGCTGACCCCAGCTCTTGGACGCTTTGCAGGACACCAGGGGCTGCTTCTGTGGGTAGTAGACCCATGTCTGCGGCTCGTCGATCCTCCTTGGAAACAACGTTGAGCGGGCTTAATGCATCGAGGCCGGTAAGCCCCTTGCACAATTGACCCGTGAACACAGCTGTTTGTGCTTTATGCAAACGAGTTGAGTGAAGGGAGGCACAGAGCACTTCGAAAAGCATTGGAAAGTTCTATAGCCTTCTTACGATACTGACTTCTTGATGATGGTGGGCTGTTTACCGTCTGCAGGGAACTGCACTTTCGCGCCCAGGCAGTGCGAGAGCCAGTGGCCGACGGACCCCTCGTCCGTCAACCCCAGGTATTACTGAGGCGATTTGATAGTAAGAGAAATATTTGTGGAGGGTGAAGTGTCTCCACCGTCTGCGTTTGTCGCTGCTACAAGCTCGCTTCGTTCGTCTGTGTCTTAGACTATTATATACACTCTTCACCAAGCACAAAGGACTAGGAAAAAAGTGTTTGCTGGGTTGGGTTGATCCCAGCAGCCGTGATGCTGTACTGTGAAGAAACCCTGCTTTGGTTTCCTCGGTTTGATTGGTTTGGGTTCTTTTCCATCAGGTTTATCGGGAGGACCGTCGGCCACCGGAATAGCCCGCCCTAGCACCGCCTCACGGCCAGGCACCACCTCACGGCCTGGCACGAGCGGGGGTTCGATTCTCGGTGCCGAGGTTGAAAACTCCCTGTACTGGCGAACAAGGCGGGTCCACAGCACTATCCAAGGCGAAGTGCAAGTAGGGCGTGGGATAGATACCGTGGGAGACGTTGGGGAAAACGACAGTGACCTCACCCACGGTATATGCCCTTCAGCGACGTGCGTTGATGTATTCCATCAATATCGATAACCGAAACGATAATTTTTGTTTGACGGAAGCGTCCAGACTCCTTAGTGGAACTGGAAGCATGTTGACAGCAGTCAAGCTGGGGCGCTGACAAAAGTACCACACTGCACACTCAGGAACCTCCGGGGGTCCGATATGTGGAAATCCAGTGCGAGGACTCCGGGATCGGAAGTTCGAGGTAAGCGATATTGTTGCCTCGTGACTGGCATCTCAGAAACTCCAGTTGCCTTTTCCTTGCCTACTTGAACGCCATAAACGCTTTTTGCCGGAGCTAAACCTAGAAACTGTGCCAAACAGCGAGTTCCGTTTTTACACGCACATTCTTCTCTGGTGCCTTGCCACCCACCAGAAAACAACGTGAGTCTTTCTCGATACCGCGATGTGAAGCCCTTTCTCTGTCGACTTCTCTTTTTTATCAGGAAGAAGCTCAGGACGAGGGGGGAGACGAGGAAAAGCGACCAAGAAGCGCCAACGAGGAGCAAGAGGAGCTCCTGGTGCGTGACTTCACAGTTAGGCTTGGCGCCAGGGTGCTCTTGTGTTGTGAGCGCTCCCGCCTATACTTAGTCAGCGCGCATACACGTTCCAGGACTCGCTGCGTAAATGGAAGGTGGAAACGATGGACATCGTGCTGGCACCAGCTGATGACGACTTCTCTGACGAGGAGGACCTATTGGCTCCCCCTCGGGCTGCCGCTGTTGGAGAGATGTACGACATGCTGGACTTAGACTCTGGAGAGCAGGTGTTTTGTTCTTTCCTCATCTTTGATTCTCACTTCTGAGTTTCTTTATGGCACACTTGAGGGCGAACTTGGATGAAAAGCGCTGCGCTTCCCCTTACTTTCGCCAGTCACTTCGAAGGACTAGGCTTTCTGGGAATCCCTTTGTTTCAATTACTTGATGCCCTTGTGGCAAACGAAGTTTACCCTCTCAGGTAAGGTCGCCGCCAATAACCAGCAAATAGATGGCTTCCTTCCCTCCACCGGCACCTGCGAGGTTCTGTGTACCTGAGGCGAAGTGTGTCAACTGCCTCTTTGGCGCTAACCCTGTATCAGTCTTCTCAATTATTTTCCGACTCCTTGACGGGGAAAGTCTCGTGTGCAGCACGTGAACGAGATGGTCACCTCAGAAGCAGAGAGACCAAGGAGGAGCAGCTCGAGCTCTCGCGACGGAATACGCCCAAGCTCGCCCCGAGGAAGCTCACGATCGCGGTCCAGGCCCAGGTAGAGCACCAGACTACCTCCTTCTGTTGCAGAGCAGCTCCCGTGGACTGCCAACAAACTTCCACCTAAATTCCTTGGTACTTTGAGCTACCTGCAACGGCTGCCTCTATCTTCTTGGGTTCTTTTGTGGTAGTGATGCTGAAAAGGATGATTTCTACTTCCGGGCATCAAGGGGATGCCTCAGATCAGGATTCGCCTGGAATAGTATGGACACTTACAGACGGCCGCAACACACGAGCATTTCTTGGAAGCTTGCATCCAACCTTGGGTTCCTCCCACCAGGAACAAGCGTACCACTTTGTAGACGGTCCTGACGAGCCGCTCCACTATGAGCTTTGAGAAGTCCAAAAGCTAACATCTGCCTCCAGCGCTCACCTGCTCGCACTATGTTGGCTGTTTCAACACCAATTTCCAGCTGGCCTCCAATCCTTGTGGGGGTGTTGGTTGGGCGCAGCTCCGCACATCGCGTTCGCACGGAGAAAGAGAAAGTTGCTTCGGAGTTAGAGCCAACTCGCTCCTCCACCGGCGAGGCCCAGGCAGAGCCCCCATCACCTCGCTTGCCACGGTCGCCGAAGGCAGTGCAGCGCCCGACTGAGCCCTTAAAGGAGTCCCTCAAAGAGCTGCGCCCCCCGAGTCCCCGGGGACGCAAATCTTCCGCCGAGCTCATCGCGGAGCTGAAACCTCCACCCCAGACTCTGCAACCCCCCTACAAGCCGCTGCCCAATCCACTCAGCCTGAGCCAGACGCGGCCTCTTCCCGGAATCGGTGCCAAGCTTCCTAGCGGCCCCCCTGGAAGTGCCGGCAGCAGTGGGCCCAGCCCCCGATTGCCCCCTCGCGAGACGGCTCCCCCCCGCGAGACGGCTCCCCCCCGCAGTCCTCCTCCGATGCTGCACCAGCCACCAGCAGGCCTTCCTCCTCAGCCGTTTGGACGGTCCACACTGCATGCAAATACTGGCGTGGGTTCGAGGAGAAAGTATGACGTGGATGTGAACTTGGCCAAGCCATACGGAGCTTCTCCGAGGTGGGCCCCACCGGTGCCCGGCAGCAGCTTGCGCCAAAAGTCGTGCAGGAAGGCAAGCTGGTAGCAGGGTCCTCTGCTGGTCATTAACGGGTGCTCATATGATCTAGAGGAGTATTCCTGCAACTCCGCGAGGACTGCGCTGGTGGGGCACGTGGCTATTCCATGATTAGTGAGCTGCTTAATTTGGATTTGAAAGGAACATCAGGAACGGCGTGGTGTGTCCGGCATCGCGGTGGTGTCATAGGTTTTGGGCTGACCAGACCAGGTGATGTGGGTACACTCCAGGGAGGCGCTGAAGCAGCTTTCACAGGACCCCACTCGAGGAAGTTTGAGCGAGGAGGAGGAGGACGATTTGGAAGGGCCACCTTCTGCCCGAACAGTGCTTCCCAGCAGTGGGTACACAAGCAGCAAAATTAGGTTACAAAAAGATGTCCTGGACTCACGGCGACCTGAAGGCCGAGCAGTGACGTAATAATGGGATTTTGTCCATCACAAGCGGTCTCCGGTACTTCACTCGTGCCTGGCCGAGTTCTGGTGAAAACCAGTTGGCCTATCGAAACGGGCCTAAGGGTTCACGGGGTCGAGGGCAAGTCGAAGCCCCGAATCTAGTTCATAGGGGTTAAATTTGCAGTGTGCAGCCTAGACTGCACTAGCGAGACACTTTAAGTAGAATCAGGTGATGATTATTGCATGGGAGTTGTGGTGTTCTGCTGCATTTCTTCAATCAAGAGAGCAGCCTAAACAAGCTCTGCTGTATTTTGTTCTATTTGAATTGCCATATGATGTTTTGTTCTTATGGGTAGGGTGTGTACATACGGCTATGTGTGAGAGCAACTTTCACAGTATCGGACATTGTCTTCGGGGTTTTGATATTGTGAGTACTTCAAACACAGTCCCGAAAATCTACCATAACGGGGTATTGCCAATGATTTGTCATGCAGCGGTCGGGAAATGTCGGGAAGGGTGATTTAAGATGTGTGTCACAGTATTTCACCTTGGGACTTTTATGCATTTGGAGCCCCGCATAGTCGAACAGAGGTGCTACATGCACCTAGTAACTCTGAAGCCGATGTACATCAAAATGCATATAGAAATGAGAAGGCTGTATGAGTCCCCAAGCACGAAACCGATCACAATTTCATGGCATGAAAAGTTGTACATGTCCCCAACTCCCCATGTAAAGTGATCAGGAGCTTCCGAGGATTGATAGCGGGGGGGGCAGCAGGGTTCTAGCCCCCCCCTAGAACTTGCATTTTGCCTTTGGGGGGTTAGCACCCCCCCCCCTAGGAGTTGCTTTTTGCCGTTGGGGGGTCAGCACACCCCCCCCTAGAACTTGCACTCGCGCACACTGCGGGGCGGGCGGGAGTGCCCCACGGTACCACCATAACGCGCGCGGGGCGAGCGGGAGTGCCCCACGATACCTCCATAACGCGCGCGGGTCGGGTGGGAGTGCGCCACAATACGTGCCCTGTGATACCACCATCACGCTCGCGGGGGACGGGAGTGCCCTACGATACCCCCATCACGCTCGCGGGGCGGGCAGGAGTGCCCCATGAGACCACCATCGCGCGCATGGGGCGGGCGGGAGTGTCCCACGACACCACCATCGCGCGCGTGGGGCGGGCGGGAGTGTCCCACGACACCACCATCACGGGCGCGGACTAGTCACGCAAGGATGGTGGGGGTGGGAGTGCCCCGCGCTATCGCCTCACATGTTATATTATTATGCGCCGCAGGCGCGAATTTTTGAACATCGTTCCCGACTTTTTCGTTGAACACTGGAGTTATTCTGAGGCAAGGGGCTGTGCTCAGACCCCCCCCCTAGGACTTGCATTCTACCCTTGGGGGGTGAGCGCCCCCCTAGGACTTGGATTTTACTGGGGTCAGCACCCCCCTAGGAAGTCACGAACCCCCTGCTGCCCCCCTGCTATCAATCCTCGGAAGCTCCAGAACGTATTGCTATAAAACTTGGATGGTGTCGTTTGAGATTAATATGTGTGTTTTCGGGTGGCTGAATAATGACAGTAGCCGAATTCCAGATAACAAATAAGGGGTTCAATGTAGTATGCGCGTAGGCAAACGCCATCTACGGCAGTATGCGCGTAGGCAAATGATTTTATTGTATTATGCGCGTAGGCAAATGATTTTAATCGCAGTATGCGCGTAGGCAACTGATTGTAATGGTAGTTTGCCCGTAGGCAAATGATGAATTAATGGTAGTTTGCGGTAGGCAACGTGTAGTGTGTAGGCAGACCGTGTGCACGACGCTTGACCTTCATAATATTGCATGTGAACATTATTATGTAAATTCAACCGCGGCAGATATCAACATCTGACCACAATGAACATGCCAACCGGTTGGATTTATTAAATGATGTTTTTTATGCAATTGAGCAGCGAAGAACTGTTCGGAATCGATGTTTTTTTTTATGTTTATCGCTCGAAAAAACATCATCTCGCAATCTCACCGGTAGATGTGCTCATTGTGGTCAGATGTTGATATCTTCCGGTTGAATTTACATAGTATTGTTCCGCACACATGGCACCCATGGCATACCGGTAAAGCGTCATCCAGGAATTAGTTAATGACACTGAAACTGTCTTGTTAGCGCGGCCCAAAACGGGTCCAGACACGTCTGGCGGTCACGTATGCTCATTCGTCCTACGTGGCATGTAAGGCGGCGGCTTCGAAAACATTTGGTTTTCAAGTCACAAAAAAACATTCTTGAAGCTACACGTCCTCTACAGGGGGCGCAGACTTTTATACGGCTTATTAAGCTTGTCAAATAACTCACAACATATAGATGCGATCTTTTTTGTTCAGATCTTAATTGACCCTCTTTAGAAAAGTAAAGTAAGAAAAGTTCGTCATGGGATTAGAGACTTTCCCCACCATAAGGTGGGGGTCTCTGTCTCCTGCTGTCCCCCCTTGGAGAGTGTTGTGCAGCATGTGTCACTGTCTGTGACCTGCAGAGCAGTCCGTCACCGATAGCTAAAAACACAGTCATATGTTTTTTATCTATCTTAGCTTTAGTTTCTGCAGCGTCTGACTGTTTCCGCTGTTTGGCTTGACTAATATATTATATATATATTAGGTCTTCCATCAGGTTATGGACCCTCACCGCTTTCCAATGCTACAAGATTCGTTAGCAAGATCGCTTCGCGCCCGGCGATTCTATCCGACATCTTTTTAGTCCGACATCTTCTTAGTACCGACATCTTCCGACAATTAACTGCCGACATCGACCGCCTTTCCTTCGCACCGGGCACCCCCGACATCCCGACATCTTTAGTACCGACATCTACCGATATCTAGCGCACTTTTACGTGCGAGCCCGACATTTACCGACACACTGGCCAGCAGCGCCTCTGCTGCCGGAAGCTTGGCTTATCGTACGACGGTTTTGACGTTACCACCGTGTTCCTCGTCGAAATCTACCTCAATTTGACTTTTTCATTGTTGGAAATTGTTAAATTTGCGAAAAGTTACGTTTTCCCTGGAAACCCAAACTCCTTATCTTGCAGATTTTACAGCCGCAGCTGCATGGCTTCTTTGCGCGCGCATGGGCGCGCTGAGATCTGCGCTTGAACTCCTTCGAAGGCAACAATTTACCGCTGGTTGCAGTCTGGTGGTGCTTGGTGGTGCTTGTGCACCAAGCACCAACGTCGACACCAGCGTTTGCAACAACATCGACAACGAGAGCTCTGACTGTGACGACTCCGACTCTCCGCGTTTTTCACCATTTCCACATACATCTTGTGCGCCCCCTGTTCGCCATCTGGTGGTGGCTGCTGGTGCCGCCGCACCCCCCGCCTTGCCCTAGCCTGGTTTTACCTTGGGGCTGGAGAATTGCGCGCTGTCTCGCCGCATTTTTCACACTCGCCCCCCTTGCAACGGCACACTTGCTCTGGTGGTGCCCAGCCGTTTTTGGCTTTGGCATCGCACAGGCATTGGTTGAATGTTGCTGGAATCTGTATAGGCAGCCCTGACTGGGAGTCCCGGTGCAGGCCCCTATGACAGACCCCTAGGACCAACACTGGACCGCTGACTGATCTATAGGTTCGTGCCGTGACACACGCTGTGTCACAGGTAGGCTAGTATCCGAGACCGTTGAGAGACCGTTCCGGGTATATCTAGCTTAGGGTTTATTATCTTATGAGAGTTTTATCCACACAGTTCGGGACCCTCTGATATCTAGTGAACTAGGATATTCCGGTAGGTCGTGGCCCCATCCACGCTTTATTCCACTTGCTAGTTTGGCCATGATTGGCTAAACGGCCGCTCGGAGAGGTGGTGCGCGTTTGCACGTTTGGGCATTAGTGGAGATTTTGAGATGAGCGGCTTGCGGTGAGCGACTTGAGCCGCAGCTATGGGGTGCCGGCTTGGATTGGGTTTCGTCGTCGCAATGTTCACTATTCGCGGTTCTCTGCTCGCTCTGATCCCGCCTGCTGCCGTGTTTTGGGCTGGTGACCTTGGCACCTTTGACTTCGACGACATCTTCCTTCGCCCCTCGCTAGCATGGCCCGACCGCTCGTTCCGTGTCCGTGACGTCGCATTTTCTCCGCGGCCCTACCCAAACGTGCTGCAGCGTACCGCCTCCCCTCAGGCTTTTCTAGAGATGGGAATGACGACAAGATCCAAGAAGTCCCTCACGAGGGACAGTGACATCGATGCCTCTTTGAGGTTGATCGACGGGGTGCGGAACACACCAACGGCGGCTACGCCTTTTGTTCCTACCCCCAACCCTGCATCAAACGTAGACGAGGACGTTGCCGTCAGGCGTTACCTGCAGGAGCAGTCCAAGCTCGTCGACGAGATCTACAAAGCGCGACTCCATCGGGCTTGGGCCAAGAGTATCCGTGAGGATATTCTTGGTGACAAGAAACATCATTTTCGCGGTACGGACGACGCTGGCCTTCTGTCCGACCTGGTGGTGCAGCTGCGTACGGAGTTTCAGTCGGCCGGACTGGAACTGTGTGCCTTTGACCTCGACGACCCTCGGGCTCCGGTGGTCAACAAGGTGAATGGCCTCTTGTACGACGTTCTGGCTCTCGTGGTGGAGAAGCACAGCAACGCCTACGTCTGGCTCACTGGTACCGATTCTTCGACTGACCGAGATGGAAGGCGAGCCCTTGTCGACATCATCAAGGGTTGTGTTCCGGTGACGCTACGAGAGTCGCAGCAGGAGGAGCACGCCGCGTTGCGTTATCCCGCAAACGTTGACCCGCAGCCGATCTTGGCTAAGGAACAACGTTTGGTGCGGGATAACCGAGCTTCCGACTGGACGCCGACCGAGGCCACGAGGAAATTGAGCCTCTACACCCGACTCGACCCGACCTTCTACGCTGCGGTGAAGGTCCGCTATCCCATGACCGCTGACTTGGCTCATGTGTCGCTGGTTTCGCTCCGTTCCATGGTTGTGGAAATCTACCAGGCTTGGGCACAGACGGGCGGGGGGACGGCGGCTTCTAGCGCGGACGGCATCTCCGCGCACCTGTCTAGCAGCGAGTACGACGCACTGCTGCAGAAGATCACGGAGCTGAAGGAGCTCGTGCAGCGGCAACAAGGTGAGACCGCTCCGGTTGTGCGGCAACAACGGGAGCGGGTGCAGCAGCGGCAGCAGCAGCAGCGGGTGCAGCAGCCGCGGGGATTCCGTGTGGGGACCCACAAGGCCCCACCGGTGGGATTCGACCGCGACGATCAGCGGGCGAAGCCGTTCTGCGGTAGGTGCAAGAAGGCGGGCAAAGGTGAGGCGTATCACTTCTACCGCGACTGCCCGTTGGGCGGGCGCCAACACCCGCCCACCTCTGCCGCGGCATTTTGCGTTCCCATCGACGAGGAGGACGCGGAGGGGGTGCACGCGCTCGCCATGTGTGCATTGTTCCAGCAGGCAGCGGGTGACGGCGCGGAGTCCTTCGCGCGTGCGGCAGCCGCGTACGGGCCGCCCGCGGTGCTTTGTGCGGGGGCGGTGGGCGGCATTGACGTGTCCGCCTACGGCTTCACCGTGGAGCCGCAGCCGGATTCCGAGGGAGACGACATTCTCCGCAGGCTCGACGATCTTGCCGCGGAGGTTCACTCCGTGGCCAACCCGCAGGTGCATTACACTCACGCATCTTTCCCGCCTCCTGCCGGTAACGGGCAGGGGGCTTCGGCTCTGGTGTGCGTGCCCGCCGCGGCGGTGGCCACACCGGAGGAGCAGGTTCCGGCAGGTGGTGCGGCGGCATCGGCATCCGCCGTGCCGGCCCCTGCTATGCCTGTCTCGCAGGGAGAAGATGTGAAGCCCGCGCCACTTCAATCGGCGCGGGTGACCACCACAGCGGACGCGGACGGTGAGTTCGCTGGGTTCGTTCAGACCGTGAACCACGCCGCCGTCCAGCCGATTGACCTAACAGGCTACAACACCGACGACTATGAGGACTTCACCGACGGTACATTCACGGTGAAGCCACAGGCTTCGGACGTCTCAGCTAATCTCTCATCTACACCTGCACCCCGAGCACCTGACTCTGGTGGTGCTCTGGGTGACTGGCGTGACGGTGCTCCCCGCAGCTACGGCTGTGGGAAGCCTCCGTGGGGGTTCCCCGCTCACACTGGCTTGTGGGGGATGCCGTTTTTACTTTGCTTCGTTCTCTTGCTTTCCGTCATGGGAGTGGGCGCTGCCGCCTACACGGCGGCCAATGACATCGGCTCTGTGCAGGTATCGGGTCGGGCTGCACCGCAGCCTGTGCTGTGCAGGGGAGATCTCTGCATCTACTCTGGTATCTCTGAGTTAGACCCCGTCACACTGGATGCGGTGCTGCACTCCCTGGGTGCTGCGGCAGTGCTACTACCGCCTGACCCACTGGGGGGCAGTGCTGCGGGATGCTACGGTGGTCAAGGTGGTGACGGTGCTCCTCTAATCTTTGACCCCGAGTAGTTTTATTCCTGGTTCTGGCAGTGCACCACCTTCTGGTGGTGTGCTGAGATGTCCTTTGACCTCAACATGGTCTTCAATTGGCTTTTACTTTGACTCCTTATATCCGTTAATCTGACTTGCTGGCACCGTGCCTTTCAGTAGTTTAGCAGGACCTGTATGCCTGTATGTTTCTGCACTTGTGCCGGCTAGAGGGTTTCAATTTGTGTATCAGAATTGCACAGTTGAATTAGCAGTTAGGTTTGTCACCCTAGCTCCTACCCTAACTTATCTTAACATTCTGACTCTCCTAGACAGTCACCACCCACAGTGCTGGGGTGGTGTGCTGGAATCTGTATAGGCAGCCCTGACTGGGAGTCCCGGTGCAGGCCCCTATGACAGACCCCTAGGACCAACACTGGACCGCTGACTGATCTATAGGTTCGTGCCGTGACACACGCTGTGTCACAGGTAGGCTAGTATCCGAGACCGTTGAGAGACCGTTCCGGGTATATCTAGCTTAGGGTTTATTATCTTATGAGAGTTTTATCCACACAGTTCGGGACCCTCTGATATCTAGTGAACTAGGATATTCCGGTAAATGTTGACTCCTTGGCGCTCGACACCGTTCACCATCGGGAATGACGCCGCCACCGCTTGAAGCCTGCTTGGAATTCAGCAGCCTACCCCGCGGGGGTAGAGATCCCCGCGGCACACGCATGGGCACAACAAGCCCCTAGAGCACGCATCTTGAGGCCAGCGCCGGCGGAGCCACACTACGTAGCTCGGTTGAAAAAGACCCCTTAGGGTTTCAATTGTTGCATTTGCTTTTGGGATTTGGCCCCACAACCACTGTAGATGGCCGGCAGGCCTAGGATTCAGTAACATCTTGCTCTTACACTCCTCTCCTTCGGGAGGAGGTGGTGTCATGGGATTAGAGACTTTCCCCACCATAAGGTGGGGGTCTCTGTCTCCTGCTCTCCCCCCTTGGAGAGTGTTGTGCAGCATGTGTCACTGTTTGTGACCTGCAGTGCAGTCCGTCACCGATAGCTAAAAACCCAGTCATATGTTTTTTATCTATCTTAGCTTTAGTTTCTGCAGCGTCTGACTGTTTCCGCTGTTTGGCTTGACTAATATTATATATATATATATATATCAGGTCGTTCCGCATCAGTTCGCGGGTTTCACGGTTGAGAGAAGTTTACCGCGTTTGGTGGTGACACGAGAGCCACCGAGCAAGCACTAATCTTCTGTTCACAGGGTTGATTTGTTGTGGTGCACTTTCCATTGCATCTCCTGACCAAACTCGATCACGAGCTTGTTTGACCCGGCGAAAGGGTTGTACATTTCCTCTTAAAGGGAGTAGTGCGTTCAAAGAACATTTCTCCGGCGGACCTCGAGGTCCTCGGGTTTAATTACCCCCTAACTCTGGTCTGCTTTCCGTCTGCAGATCCACCTGCACAGTTTTTTAAAGCTCCCACGAATATACGCCAACGGAATATTTTTTCCGCAGCTTGGTATGTGCTGCTGAGCAGCTGTTTTTTCTCTCTTTTTTGCGGTGCCCTCGTCATTCTTTTTCGGAGGCTGGAAAAGATGAATCCCGGAGTCGGGAAAACCTATCTCAAGGTGCAGCAAGCTCCGCTGCCGCCTGCGAGGCTACGAGGGTTACCTTCGTGCGTGCCTTACCTGAAGTAAATATCTGCTCACGTGCGCATATTTTTGCGCAGCGGACGTCATGGCAACATACGGTATTTTTGGAATTGCAGTCTGAGTGTTGGGGCGAACCCCACTTAGCTTGGGTTGAACTCCGCCCAACAATTCCGAGGGGGGTATGAGGGGATGCGAGTGCCAGCACAGGTTTGCAGTTAAACGTGTTGTTGGTGCCGAACAAGTTTCTTCCGCTCAAGTCTCCAAAATGGCACGGCGTACGTCCGTCGTCTTCTATGTTGCGCATATAATAGATTGTCTGGTTAGAACCCTGACTGCGTGTTGCGGGATGCAGCACGCAGTCGGGGAACGCTGCGCTTAGAGATAGATGCATATGTGCAGGAGTTGTTTATGGGCTGTAAACTGAGTAAAAGGGGCTCACCCAACTCAGCTTGGGTTGAAATCCCACCAGCTGCGCGCGGGGGGAGGGGCAAAAGGTTATTTCTAGATTAATTTTGGGGCGAAAACTAGATTAAGAATGACAGTGCCTTATTCTAGATTAATTTTGGGTGTGTCATGTCGCAGTCGCATGTCTTCCCG
>LGRX02003526.1:0-15779 GCA_001247695.2 Cymbomonas tetramitiformis
TCCACGGTTGCCTCAGTTCCTCGGCTCGTGCGGGTGACCTCCCCTTGGATATTCCACGGGTGCCTTAGTTACTCGGCTCGTGCAAGTCCTGCCACAGGGATATTTTTCAGAGCAGATCTCATGTTGAAAGCGTCCATACGGGGGCATCCCAACAAGCACCCCCCACCCAACAAAGGGGTCATCGCTGGTAGAAAGCTGCACCTAACCAAGGGAGCATCCCAAGTAGAAAGCTGCACCCAACAAAGGGGTCATCCCAGGTAGAAAGCTGCACCTAACAAAGGGGGCATCCCAGGTAGAAAGCTGCACCTTACAAAGGGGCCTTCGCAGGTCGAAGGCCTCACCTAACAAAGGGAGCATCGCAGGTAGGATAAAGGGCGCATCCCAGGTAGAAGGCCCCACCTGACAAGAGCCCCCAGTTTGAACCACGAGCCAGCGTGCACCCTCGGCCACGAGCTTGAAAACACCCTTCTCATCGGTGTAGGTCGTCGGCTCCGTGGCGCCGCCGTCGCTGTGCCCGTTCCCATCCATGTCCATACCCACCTGTTCCACAACGGCCAGATCGTCGTCTTCTCTGAGCCTGGCGCGAGGATTTTCAGCACGGAACACTCGAATGCCTGGCGCGTTGTATTGAGGCACGGTGCCCCACTTGCCAACCGGCGAATTGGACCGCTTCGTGGCGGTGTGCAAGTGCCAATGCCTGGCTCAGTGTACTTTTGCACGGTTGGCAAAAGACACCAGGTGAAGATTTTGCAAGGCGAACAGAGACCAGAATGTGCACTGTGAGGAAAAACAGTTATCTTCTTTCGTGAGGTACTGATATGTAGGGAGGCGTGTCATAGATCGGTCGCGCCTGCTTCGCGCGCGGTGCTAGTGCATCGCTTCAGGAAGTGAACCAACTTGACAGAGTACCCCACCTCACACTGACTCCCGACGTGGATGACGACTCCCTGCTGCTCGTACAACACGGTGTAGTTGGCTTCCACGATTGCGCCCTTCACCTCCCAACTCCCTGTGCATCACCCCATATTTCAAACTGGAAATTTTAATGGGAATATGAGATAACAACTATCAGATCCGCTTGTATTAGTGGAAAGTCGCCCTTTTTAACGTCTTTGAGCTTCTCGAAGCCTTTCGGCTCTTGTGTCGACATTCGTGTGTAGAAATTTCGTGAGGGCTGAGAGATTGCAACCGCAGGAAGGTCTAAAAAGTTTCCGTTTTCTAACAGGGCATTGCGAAGCAGACCTTCGCCGGTCTCACGAGGTGAACGTGCAACTGGGGACGAGGGGCAAACTTGAGAGTACCCCCAGAGCCTTGGTGCGACACACTCATCGCTCGGATTCTCGTAGTGCCCAGCTCATGAAGCCGAATTGGTGATTGATACAACTGTCCTCGAGGTGGTGTGGGATCGTCGCCATCGATGGTGAAGAAGACATTAAGGTGGGGGTCGTCTATCGAGAGCTGAACGGTTATCTCCCTCGCGGCTTTCGTTCCACTTCGGGGATTGAAGACTGGCGTCGATATGGCAGGTGCACTCCGTACGCTTTGTGCACATAGCAACAAGCTGTGCAGCAGAAAGAAGGGTAGGACGCGAACCGCGGAATCCACAGTGTGGCACGCGTGCGAAAGGGGCATGATAGATGTTCGTTGATCTCCCTACGTTCCCGGTGTCCAGCTGAGAGCCCGCAAAATGTGCTGTACATGTGCAGCTAAAACAGCAATGTCACTGAATCCGCTTGGAATGCTGGCTTCACTGACGATTTAGCTTTGCAAGTTATCATTCGCCTTTATATAGGGCTTAGGGGCTCAAACCCAACTCAAACGAGAGAGCCCGCCCGTTAGTTAGACAAGTTACAGGTGAACAGGTGCTGATAGATTCTGTCTTCTTCCCTACTTGTATCGGCTTTCTCGAATTCTTGGGGAAAAGAATTTAAATACTGGATTTTTTTTGCTGATATTTTCCCCAATCCAGACGGTGAACCTGTCGCTGTCGTGTGACATCCATCTTGAACTCCAAGTTCCAAGCTTTCAATAGAGCTGCACAGCTTAAACTGGTCCGTTTATTTTTAACAGTGGCAATTTTCCGAATCTGACAGTCCATGTACGATTCCAGAGATCAAAATACGATGCATTCCTTCGTCGCTCCCCAGGAATCTCTTCGGACCTTCCGATGTTCCCGATCTAAAAACATTGGACGGCTCAACTTTAGTTGGGCACCCCTAGCTTTCAACGCATCAACGCAACGTCACATTCGACATTCGATTGGAACTTCAACTTGGGCAGATCTGAGATCAGCAGACGATCAGCTGATCAGCATGAGAGTCGAGAGGGAACTGAAAGAAAAGTCTCATACACTAGAGCTAGTTGAATAAGATTTTCTCCAAGCAATTCCTGTGTTTCCTGGATATTGACTTTATCAGGTAAAAGTAACCAAAGTGTTCCAGTAATCAAAGTTAATTTTCTTCGGTGTTGTAAAAAATGCCCGACGCACCGTGTCCGAAGGAGATGGCTGAAGCCGAGGAACAGTTGAAGTCGCTCTTAGAAGCGACCAAGCAGAAAACGGTATTTCCCTTTTTTAATCTTGAAGGAATCACGGCACGTGTAAGCAAACCACTTGTTTTCCTTTCGAAATAGTTGTTCCTTTTCGGAAGAAGTTGCAATGCACATAAGCGCTCGTTGTGATAGGTGAGCAAGACTGCGCTTTACCATAACTGCAGGTAGAGCTGGACATGCAAGTAAAAATGCATGAGTGCGAAATCAAGGATGCATCAAGATGAATATTCGCCGTATCAGTCAAAAATATCGCGCCGTGCGCTTGCTCGGCTTGAATGCCTCCAGCTCGAAGATGCGTCCAAGTCGCACACTCATCGTTTTCCTGAAGTTTTCGGTCCCTAGAATTTCTCTTGATATTTATGGCTTGCAGGACGTTGACAGAATTGCCTGAATTACAGTATACACATATTTCAGCGTTTCGTACTGGTGTGTCACCTCTGAGAGTCGCAAGCTGCACCCTCTTACGAACCTTGGACTTTTCAGTTGCAAAACTCCCCGAGGACTGCTTCGACGATGTCGATATATATATGTATATGTTGTGTATTCCTAAAAGCGTTTTAAGATCCGACACGTTGGCACACAGTTGGTCTTCTCAACGCTAGTTGGAATCCACGATACAGGATGCTCTAGGGTACTGAGACGAGCGAAGAGTGCTTGACTTAGCTTCTGGAAGTGAACTCCGCCACACCCTTTTAGTTTGAAATACGCGATTTTCGTTGCTTTGACTTTTGCGCCGTGGCTTTGTCCGAGAATCCCAATATTATACCAATTTTCTCTTGAAGTTGCAGTGCTAAGCTTTGTCTAATATGAGCTCATAACGCATCTAGCGACCAGCACCGGCCGAGCACTGTTCAAACTCTTGCTGTATGACTTATTTGGCTTACTTCTAGCTTGTTTTGGTGCATTAAGTAGCATCTTCCCAGAAGTGTGTTTTAGGCTTGCACCTAGCAAAAAGAAGTGGGAGCCTGTGTGCATTAATCCTTGAAGAATATAACAGGAACATCGCTCGTCTGTACAAGAACTACAGCTTTCGATGAGCGCTTTTCCGGTGATGAGATAATGACCTTGGGGTTCAACCCAATGGGGTTAAGCACAGTTTTTTCCTCTGGTATAGGTGTGGGTGCCTCGCATCGAAGTGTGTTGTGTACAGGGCCCCAGGGGACGGCTTGGGACGGCTTGTCTGAAAGCCCTGCAGTTGTCTCCCGTATATCTATACAAAATATATACAACGTTGTATGAATACTGGGCAGGTTTAAAAATCTGGAAATGCTGGAAATGTTTGAAGCAGTAAGGACATTGTTCGAACTTGGACTGTTTTTGTGATTCGATGGACTGCTCGGAGCTATGTTCTATGAAGGTCAACCCTATGAGCCACCAAGTAACAGATACTCTGCACATAGCGATATATGCCTGGTGATTGGATCTTACATATTCGCTGGACTCTGTCGAGATGACTGCCGCAGTGTGCGGTGTGTGACGTTCAGTTCTGAGGACGACCCTTCAAAATCGCTCATCTGATATCTTTCTATCATATGCCAGATGTAAGAATCTAATGTACCAGCTACCCCGGTAGCGGGTCTGTTAGAAGCTATCCATGCGTGGACAATCTGGTATATCGATTAGGTTAGATAGAGTTCAGTTCGATGAATGCGTTGGGCTTGATGTTTATATTACCTACGATGCCCGGACAAGACTTGTCCATCTCTGCTCGGGGGGTAGGCGAGACGTCCTTAAGTTGCACAGCATCACCTTTGTGGACGTACTGCAACTCGCGTGACGTTCATGTGCTTTGGAGTGAAAGCGGATTTTTGTCGATATTGACTTGCAAGGAGTAGTATCGCGGGATCTTCAATATGATTGATTAATCGAAATATTGTTCTTGTAAAAGCCGACTTTTGGGGCAAATTGTCCAAATTCTCTTTGACTACTGAGGCGTGGGTGCATCAATGTGCCCGGAGGCACAGCGTGAGCCGATATGCCTATGCGTCTATATGTGTGTCATCGGGGGTAATCTGGGATTGGCACGATGACAGTGAAATTGGGCTTGAAATCACGATGAGAATGAATACCAGATGTCCGGGGTATGACAGTATGACACTATGACACTATGACACTATGACACTATAGTAGTATGACAGTACTGTGGGGGGTGTCATCGTGGCACTCAGTCAGACCCTCGAAGAATGGTCAGATTCGCATCGGGGTTGAAAAGACAATGAAATCGAATATCAGATGTCGGGGCTATGACAGTATGACAGTACAGTAGTATGACAGTACTGTGGGGCAGTCATCGTGTCAGTCTGTCGATATAGCATCTGAATCGAGAATGACGAATCGGAATTAGAAATGAGATCGGATCGGGAATTGAACGTTGAGCCGAAGTGTGGCATCGGCTCTCGAGTGGTTGACCCTGCAACCTGAGTGACGAGTGAATAAGTGGAGCACTTGAGAGGTGTTTAGCCTTCAGAACTCGGAACCGAATTATCGTTTGTACCTCAATCTGGCCCTGATCCAGTATATTATAAAATCCGAATGGTGTACCTTTGCACGTTCAATCAAAAACATATTTCCGAGCATCTGTCGTAGTGCCCCTGGCACAATTGGTATCAATAAGCGTTACCTGAACACCTCCGCGCGTTCAGCCACGGCCACACTGTAACTTCCGTTATACTGAAGGGGGAGAGCCGTACTTTTGGGAAACTCTGCGCAATTTTTACGTCAGAAATACTATTTTTTTTCAAAGAAGGAACCCGTATTCTGCTCCCAAAAGTTACCAAATATCAGCATAACGTCCCCTTAACACTGGGGGCCCAACCAGGCTCTCGTTGGTCAAGATTGGTTTTCCGATCGCAGAATTGGCGTGTCCGAGCAGAGTACTCCTCGAAGTACGCCGAGAAGTTTGGACCCTTCGATGTGGACGCCTGCTGTGACTTTGGCGGCCGCAACAGACAGGCGGATAGATTCTGGACAGACTGCCTTTCAGAGAAATGGAGGGGCCTTCGGATTTGGTGTAACCCTCCATATAACTCCAAACACATTACTGTGGAGGCGATTCTGAACAAGTATATCGCAGAATGGAAGGCGGACCCAGAAAACACCTCAGCAGTCTTCGTCCTGCCAGATCACCAGTCCAAGCTCCCCGCGTGGCGCAAACTTTTCAGGAAGGCCAATATGCAGATCGTGGAGGTTGTCCCTACTCACGATGATAAGGGCGAGCCTAATCAGTTCTTCGAGAACCCAGATGGGAAGGCCTTCGACCTTCGCTGGCCTGTCCTGATAGTGCACGCCCCTCCCGCCAAACCACAGCCGGCACGCGTGAGACATCCGCGAACGGCTCCCGCTGTGATAAGGACGGGTGAGGCAGCGGCCTTCAGGGACACAATCTCCCAGCAGTCGGACTCGAAGTTCCTGCGTGCGTTGAAGGCGGAGTACACCCGAGAGGGATCACTCCGTTCGCTGCGAGAGAAGGTGAAGGCGGCACCACACCAATGCCTACAGGACTTCAGACTGGTGGGTGAGGTAGTTTGGAGAACCGCAGCAGGGAGATATCAGTTGGTGCGTGGGGGAGGATTCTCCACTTCGGGAGGTAGTGATTCGTCATGCTCACGAGTCATTGTCCTCAGGTCACACTGGGCGAGACAAGACTCTGGAAAGAGTGCTGCGACGCTTTTATTGGCGTGGTGCTGCAGAGGATGTGGGCACCTGGGTTGCATCCTGCGCGGTGTGCCAATCAGTGAGACCGCGGGGAACTTACCCGGATGGGTTGCTAAACCCTCACAGCATCCCGAACAGACCATGGCAAGATGTCGCGGTGGACTTCGTCACCGGCCTGCCAGTATCAGAGAGAGGTAATGACGCTTTCGTGGCCTTCACGTGCAAGCTGACGAAGATGGTCCACGTTATACCGATGAACTTCGGCGACAGCTCTGCAGCTGTGGTGGCCAGAATCTACTTTGACTCGGTGTGGCGCTTGCATGGCGCACCTATGAAAATTGTCTCTGACCGTGACCCGCGGTTTCAAGATGCCTTCTGGCAGGAGCTCATGAGACTGATGGGTGTGAAAGTGGCTCGCACCACGCCGTACAACCCTCGGTCTGACGGCCAAGCGGAACACAGCAACAGAGTTATTGAAGACATGCTCAGGTCCTTCGTAGACGCCAATGTGGAAGACTGGGACCTGTTCACCACTAACGTGGAGTTCGCGATCAATGACTCCAGAAGTGAATCTACTGGCTTCACGCCGTTTGAGCTGGTGTTTGGATTCTCGCCGCTGTCGCAGTTGGACCTTTTCCTGGAGGCCGCGCAGTCCACCGCTGGACGACGAACAGGGGGAGTAGGTACCGCACACGAGGTGGCCGCGAAATTTTCGTCGCAGCTGCGGGACGCCAGGCAGCGGTTGGAGCTGGCTCAACAGCGACAGCGCGAGCAGTTTGATCGCAGGCACGGACAGCGGGAGTATGCTGTTGGAGATCTAGTCTGGATAGAAGCGAAACATCTTACAGAGAAGGTGATGGATCGCTCCATCTGCAGGAAGTTGACCAAGCGCTGGCATGGACCGGTCCCTGTGACCGAACGCTTCTTCAGTGATGTGCAGATGACCATGCCAGAGGCTGACAGGGGAGCTCCAGTAGCCTACCGCCTACGCCTCCCTCCACACTGGCGGATACACGACGTGTTCGCTCAACACCGCCTCAAACCGTACACCAGCGGTCAAGATGCTTTCGCCGCGCGAGATCACCTAGCAGTACCTGAAGAGGTGGTAGTGGACGGTCAGAAGGAAGCACACGTTGAGCGTATTCTTGCACGTCGGGTGCGGTCTGTTCGAGGAAAAGAGGTGGAAGAGTGGAAGGTTCGCTGGACTGGCTACTCCGAAGCTCACGACCAATGGAGGACGCGTGACAAACTCGAACGCGGAGGTCCACTTCAACAGCTTCGTGAATTCGAGCAAGCGAGCCTGCACATGGAAGCACAAGTTCGCGACGAAGCCACTCGGCGACGCGAAAAACGTGGCCGTCACTCTGCTCAAGCTGGAATGACACTGGCTCACCTCATCACTAACCCCTGCGATGAACTGGACCAGCTCGAACAGATGGAACATGATATCCCTCTGCCGTGGGAACGTCAAGAACGTACGGAAGATGGGTCGTTGGCACTGGTGACAGAGCTGCTGGCAATACAGACGGAAGTAACTCGCATGCCCAGAATTCTTGTACTTTTCAGCGGCACTGGCTCAGTAGAGAGAGAATTCCTGAATTGCTTCCCCTCCGCTTCAGTGGTGACCCTCGACTCCGAACACATCTGGCATCCCACTCATGTGAATGACATCCTACAGTGGGACTACAAACAATACCCGCCTGGATTCTTCGATGTCGTTTGGGCAAGTCCCCCCTGTAGGCAGTACAGTCAAGCGCGCACCACTGGAGGACCCCCTGATCTTCCCCAGGCTGACAAAATCGTACGGCGAGCATTGCAGATCATTGACTACTTGGAGCCAAAACATTGGTTCATGGAGAACCCCAGAGGTCGCTTCCCCAACGCGCTGCGGCTTCGCCCCATGATGCGTCAACTTCCTCCCCCGCTGGTGTGTACCTACTGCATGTACGGCACGCAATACATGAAGCCCACCTGCATATGGACGAACTCAGCACCACCCACGCCCCTGCTACGCTGTACTGCTTCGACACCATGTGCGTGCAGATGGGCAACCGGTGCTCATCCAGAGACTGCTCAGCTGGGACCTCATCCGCAGCAGACTGGAGCGGGCCAATCCGCGAGCGTATATCCCGTGCCAGCGCCCCTGCTGCGACATCTTTTTCGACATTTACGCCTCCGCAAGACTGAAGACCCGCTTTAGATTCCAAGCGGCACCCTACTTCGTGAAAGTGGTGCCCTGGTAGCGGCAGGCAAGTTGTGCTCGAAGAGGAACCAGAGAACCTAAGAACTGGAAACAGAAAGGAACCAGAAAACCTAAGAACTGGAACTTAGATAGGTACCTTAGCGGAGTGATCCCAGGAGGTAGACCACTCCTAAGGGGGGGAGAGTTGTGCCCGGAGGCACAGCGTGAGCCGATATGCCTATGCGTCTATATGTGTGTCATCGGGGGTAATCTGGGATTGGCACGATGACAGTGAAATTGGGCTTGAAATCACGATGAGAATGAATACCAGATGTCCGGGGTATGACAGTATGACACTATGACACTATGACAGTATGACACTATGACACTATAGTAGTATGACAGTACTGTGGGGGGTGTCATCGTGGCACTCAGTCAGACCCTCGAAGAATGGTCAGATTCGCATCGGGGTTGAAAAGACAATGAAATCGAATATCAGATGTCGGGGCTATGACAGTATGACAGTATGACAGTATGACAGTACAGTAGTATGACAGTACTGTGGGGCAGTCATCGTGTCAGTCTGTCGATATAGCATCTGAATCGAGAATGACGAATCGGAATTAGAAATGAGATCGGATCGGAAATTGAACGTTGAGCCGAAGTGTGACATCGGCTCTCGAGTGGTTGACCCTGCAACCTGAGTGACGAGTGAATAAGTGGAGCACTTGAGAAGTGTTTAGCCTTCAGAACTCGGAACCGAATTATCGTTTGTACCTCAATCTGGCCCTGATCCAGTATATTATAAAATCCGAATGGTGTACCTTTGCACGTTCAATCAAAAACATATTTCCGAGCATATGTCGTAGTGCCCCTGGCACAATCAAAATCAGTCGCCGTCGCGCAAGTCCAGTGTCCAACCAGCACGTCACTCTCGACGTCCTCCGGGGAACGAAAGATGCCATGTGCACGTTACCGTTAGGGCAATTACGGTGAAAATGTCGGGCGCCCTCCGCAGCGCACGTCTTGTTCTGACACTTCAGGATGAACTTACCCGATTCCTTGTGGAACGACACCTTCTTGTAGTCGGATTGCGAGAAGTTCCCGTTGCGGTGTACAGCGGCTTGGCAGCGTACCGATACTTCGGCTCCCGCCCGGTGTATTTCGGCTTCTCCGCCCGCGGTGTGAAGCCGTGCGAGTTCACTTTGTACTCGAGCTGACTGAGTTGGTTCCCAAGCTGCAAGATGATCTCGGCGAGGTCCTTGATCCGGCTAAACATTGGCGATCGATGCCTATGGTTTGGTGCCCCATGAGCTCCGGGGTCGTTGTCTTCGAAGTTGTCTAGATGCGGAATTCGACGAGCTTTCCAACGGTGTCATCCTTTTGGTCTGAATGGCCGTATGAGATTCTGCAAACGCGGAACTCCTTTATTTAAAGAACGCGAGCACCCCTCGCCATTCAATTCGTAGCATTCTTGGTTCTAGCTTCCCAGGTGATAAAATTCATCAATGTCGACCGAGGATATGCTTGGATTTTGGGCCCTGGATTCTTCCAACACTACCGACACCATTTGCACTGCATCCAAGCCCGATGAATATGGATGCGCTGAACACGTTGACTGTCCACCACGTGGCTTTTGAGAATTCGTTGAATCCCAACGAGGAGCGGGGCAGCGACCCTATGAGATTGGAATGTGAGGTCCTTAAGACCGTTGAATTTAAAGTTGAACGGATAGGACACTTGACTGACGTGTCTGCATTGTTAGCTTCAGTAGTGGAGTCAGTATTGACCGCCCTTGATTGTGTTGGAGCAAACTTGACTTTTTACTCCTCCCCCGATTATGGTGTCCCTGTGATTTCACTGAGTACGTACAGCCCTTAAACTAGAAAGCCCTACTCTCTTCATTCATACAAAGGTAGATAGTGGGGATCGTCCGCGGAAGGGTAGGCCATGCAAGTGGAAGGGATTAGGTCGCAATAGCGGTCCAAGACCGGGCCAGCCGGTCAGATCTGCCCCTCGTCGAAAGCCAGACGTGCTGACCCCGAATCAGCAAGCCTTGTGCTTGGTTGCTATGAGACAAACTCTGGTTTTATCTAGACAAAGGTGCGCAACCTCTCTCGCTCGCTCTCTCCCTATGTATTTTTCGATACTTCGTTCCGATGTTCATTGCACCCACACCGTTGACACCCCGCACTTACTTTGTTCGCTCTGAGTTCTGACGATGGTTGTCGCCGATTTCCTGCGTTGATTCGTTGTCACGCAGGAAAGCATCCAAACAGGTCCACGACCCTACATTCTGGGAAAATCAGAAGACGTCTAGAAGACGTCTTCTGAACGTCTTATAGACGTCTTCGGGGAAATGATGTCTTCTGGTTTCCAGAAGACGTCTTCTGACGGGAACGTCTTCTGGAAACCAGAAGACACTCTTCGGGGAAGACGTGCCGAAGATGTGCGGAATGTCTTCCGGATTTCGGAAGACATCTTCCCGGAAGACATGCAAAGGGCAGTCTTCCCGGAAGATACCCGGAAGATGTTCCGAATGTCTTCTGGGCCAGAATACATTCTGACATGTGTTATCGACACATATGTGATGATTATGCAATTTGGCCACATAGCTACTTCATACCACACGTACACTAGTCGCGTAATCACAGAAGACATTCAGAAGGCGCACGGAAGACATGCGGAAGACATTCCGGGTATCTTCCTAACAACTTCAGGGTTGTCATCATGCTCTGTTGCTATGATACATAATATACGGCTAAGTTAATTGATAGGTCTATCTACACATACATGTACGATTGCATCTATTCAACATACAGACCACTAAGTACGATGCCCGGCGTATTATCATGATCGCCTCTTGCGTCTTGCACCTTTCGGTCGTGAACCATCATCGTCGATGCAC
Organism: Cymbomonas tetramitiformis; assembly: GCA_001247695.2. Classification (NCBI taxonomy): domain Eukaryota; kingdom Viridiplantae; phylum Chlorophyta; class Pyramimonadophyceae; order Pyramimonadales; family Pyramimonadaceae; genus Cymbomonas; species Cymbomonas tetramitiformis. The sequence continues at coordinate 11,295 of LGRX02003526.1, forward strand.
TCGAAAAAGTCAGCCTTTAAATCAAATATCACCGCCGTCTTCATCACAGGATGTTTCTTGATTACAACTTGGTGCTCAATTTGAGCCGCCAGGATGAATGGATCAGTAGTGTCCCAAGGTGTCTCGGGATCATCCGGGTCGTATGTGTACACCACCTTTGCGGTATTGTCCGGCCCGTACTTCGAGTTTAGCTTGGCAAACCGTTTTGTCGTCGCTTGGTTGAATTCAGGGAACCACTTTCCCTTCACAAGAATGTACTCTTTCGCGGCCAAGTCGACCTTGTAGATGCTATCTACCATGGCGTACCTGCGAGTTGAAGCCACAATTATACTCTATAGTAAGAATCCCCGAAGACGTGGGGAAGACACACAGAAGACATTCGGTACATATTCTGCGCACATTCACCAAAACGTAATGCACGGACGCACCGGTCAGTCTCGATTTCCTCGCCTTTGATGTTTTCTCCAGAGAAAAGGCTCGGAAGTAACGTTGACAAGTTTTCTTCGTCTTGTCCTGAGCTGCCGTGCGATAGCAAACTCCTCGAACCACGACCGAGCCGAAAGATTGACACACGTGAGGAGGCCCTTCGACGAGTGCCGCTTCATTCTCCGTGAATGGTCTCCCCAGCCAGACCTTGGGGTCGCTACCGTGCATATGCAGCGGCACATCCATCAGGCGAGACGCTCCGGCTCGTGCGCCGTGACTTCTCCGAACATAATGGTTTTCCCTGCGAATGTATACGTGCACAGTGTCAGGACATGTATTTACTGAAGACGTGTGGAAGATGCCTAGAAGATATATATAACGCCTTCCAGGCATCTTATGGGTTTCACTTTTTACTTACCTCTTGCAGTAGGTGACGTAGGCGTCGAATTTTGCCTTCAACTTGCGGTATTGGGGCACGTTGCCATGCATCCACAGCTCCAGCGCTTTCGTTTCAGCGCGGGAGAGTACATGGCGCTTGCCTTGTGTTCCCAAAACCACGGTGTTCGGCGCCCTCAACGGTGCGGTGGCCAAGAACGGGAGCACGGGTGGCCGGGTGGGATTGGTGGTTGCCTCCCGCCGGCGACGAAGTACCAAGATTAACCTCGCACCACATGTACCATCCGGTACCGCCCGAAGCCTTGCATAACACTCTGAACCGGATATGCATTGTTCTTCACCCACCTTCGAATCTTCCCGTTGAATGATTCGAACACGTACATCCATGTCCCCCGTATTGGACCATACATGAGGAGTTGGTCGGGGAAGTGGGAAAGCAAATGCGTGTTGATGACCAGCCAGTCAGGTGAGCCATCGCGCTCGAGTGACTTGAAGAACTCATCCACCAGATTTTGAAGCTTAGGAACATCCTGCAAAATCACCAAATAAAAGGCAATTAAGGAAGACGTGTGGAATGTACTCGGAACGTATTCGGGATGTCTTCCGGATGTCTTCCGTACCTTACAGTCTACAAGCTCCGAAGTGAGCTCTCTCGTTATGACCGTCAACTGCCCGATCAAGTCTTCAAGCATGTTTTTCGAGTAGCCCTCGTCTCTATCCCAAGACGCTAGCACGCTCATGATGCCCGCTTGTAGCATTTTCAACGCCTCGTGACACTTGAGCGTCTTCGGTCCGGTGTTCGTGCCGTTCGGACGCAACATCTTCTTATGGCCTTGCCCCAATGACCTTCCCAACGAGAGCTCCGTCATGAACTTCGAGGCGGTCTCTAGCGACCTCAAAGATTTCGACCCTTTTGCCCGCATCGGGATTTGAAACGGACCAATTGCCATTGAATATCGTTCCACACCTGTCATTTTCCCAGGCGCGAAAGTTAGTGGTAACAGGAAGACATCTGGAAGACACGTAGATGATACTTGGGGCACCTTCCGGGCACCTTCCTAGCTAGTGGTCGGGTTTTGACTGCAGCACCTTTGTCGTCCCTTGTCGTCTTCCACCACGTGGGATGCATATCGTTCGCGCGAGCGTGCTCTCTTACACCCGGCGTAAAGTCGAACCCCATGAGTGCCTCGTGGACATATAGCCCAAGGTTTCGGAGTTGATACATGCCGTCAAGGATGACATTCTTGGAAAGATCGAAATACGGCAAACGAGATAGTGCCGATGGGAACTTCACACCGGTTTCGCCGATTTCCTCCTCCAACACTTCCTGAAGATATTGGCCGCATTCTTACACGTGCTAAGCAAGACGTGTCGTTGGCCCGCGCGTCGAATGAACTCGTCGGTCTTTGGTACGGCGGGCCCTGCGTACAATAACAGGAAGACGCTCAGATGACACCCGGAAGATGTTGTGAACACATTCGGCATGTCTTTGGGGAAAACGGACCTGGCGGATCTTGCTCGCAAAACTTGTACAACATCTTATTTAGATGCGGGCATTTCCCCTTCCCCCGGATCAAACATTTTGCACACGCACAGAAGCTGCCCACGCCCATAATGTTCATAGCATCGACGAGCCCTACATAGTCAAACACGGCGGCAAGAAGCATCGCCCGGCATTGGAACACGTCGTCCGTGAAGGAGTCCCAACATGGAAACCCAACTTCCCAAAGTTCCAAAAGCTCGTCTACCAACTTCTCGTAGAGGATGGTGGTGTTCTTCGGCTTCCCCGCCATCATTCCCCACAACTCAAGGTTCACAAACTTCTTGCGGATTTCCGGTGGCAAGTTCAACACTTGAAAGTAGATAGGGAAACCCCCCGACTTGTCCTTCCAAACGGTGGCCCCATCGGCGCAAAGCATGAGGATGACGTTGCGAGGGTCCTTGAAGAAGTCAGGATATGCAGCTTGCTTCGCCTTCCACTCAGATCCATCTGCAAGATACATAAATACAACTTAAATTCATTCAAGTAGTAGGAATCGGGAAGTTATACGGAAGATGTACGGAAGACATTCCGCGAATCTTCTGTACCTCTTCGGGGCAATTTAGGATATGCTCTATCAATGTGTTACTCACCGGGAATGTCTTCCAGAATGCCTTCCTCAGACTTTTCCCGCGTGGCGTGCGAACGCATGAGCCCAGCAACGTCGGGATGGCTGTAAATTGCTTGAAGTAAATCCTTTAAGTGCCAATGATAGAATTGGCACTTCGCCTTCCCCCGCTTTGCACTCGGGGTGGCTTCGGCATTCCGGGTGTCGTCCGCACCCTCGGCATTCCCCGCACCGCACCGATCCTTATCTCCCTCCCAACGGCATGCCCCGCACCTTGGACAGAAGTCAAAGTCCGCGAATTGTTTTTCGAACATCACGCATCCATGCGGGCAAAGGTCCACTACTAGGAGTGGGATATCAATGACCTTAAACCGAGCAATGCTTTGTTTGAAGGAGTCGGGCAACTTAGAAAACACGTCCGGGTGATTAGTTTTCAAAATGTGCAGCAGTTGCCCAAAGGATTCTTGAGTCATATTGCCATCCAGATTCCACTCCAATAAGTCGAGTAGGGTATCCTCGGAGCTCGTCGCTGCGGTCTGTCATCGAAGGATAAAACGGAAGACGTCAGGAAGACGCACGGAAGACGTCCTATGTAACTTCCGGGCGTGTTCCGGGTACAAAAGACATCACACTATATACAATTTTCAATTCTGAGCAAAATATTCAAACAGCGAACGTTACCTCATCCATATCAGCCAAGTTCTCCAACGACTTTAATTTTCCTTCGATTTCTTCCGTCACCTTTCTAGCAAGTTCCGGGTCGACATGGTCGAGTAATTCGTCGAGCTCTTCTTGAACGGCTTCCGGGTCCGGCAAGTTTCCATCGGCATCGGCATCGTCAAGGGAACCGGAATCGGCATCTTCCTGTCAACCATAATCACTTTCAATGGGCAAGAGATACATACGTGCCAATTGTGAAGAACAACTGCATTACCTATCAGGAGTTACCGATTTTGATATGTACCTTCATTCTCATGAAGACATGCGGATGATACCTGGAAGATCTTCTGCACCTCTTCCGGGTACCTTCCGCGAGGGTTACCTGAGAATGATAGTCTTTCTACCCGGAGTTGCACACCTGATCCGACTCCTCGCCATCGGGATGTTGCTCATCGTCGTCCACAGCCTCTTCCGGAAGCGTCGGAAGGCATACAATCTGTTTGAACATAGTCCTATGTCGAGACCGTGTCCTCATGGTGACGAAGCGCATGGATGAGTGACACGCGCCACAATCACACACCACCATCCCGGGCCCGCGGTTGGACGTGCTACCAACGGCGGCCCCGTCATCTTCTTGCGTCTCACCCGCCAACTCGACGGGCGTGGGAGGCATGTTGCGGTGTGCTACGGGGCCTTTCATCCGCCTGCGCAAGCATGTCACACGCATCCGCCGGGAATAAGCTTGACCGGAATGCGCCCGGAAGATGCGCGGAAGACGTTAGGAACGTCTTCGGAACGACTTCCGACGGAGCGTGCAGGCATACATCTTTCATGGAGATACGGGCATGCCGTGCCAACCGATTCGCACCTTCGTGTTGGCCTCTCCGGGGGAGGG
>LGRX02003527.1:0-21651 GCA_001247695.2 Cymbomonas tetramitiformis
CAGTAATCACTCGGTAATACAGTAAGAAAACCGGAGATTTGGGACCAGCCAGCAATATTCGCCAACTTGGATGCCCATCCCCCCTCCCCCCCCCGCCAGCGCCAGCGTCCTATGAAAATCGTAAGAATAGTGGGTCATGTTTTTTTCAATCAGCCAACGATTTTCTTAAATTTTCAGTGATAAACCCGTGAAAATGCGACATTTTGAAAAAAATTCCGCCTGCGGCGCACCAATAAGAAATATGGCGCCAGCGCCCATATTTCTTATCACCCCATATTTCATAGCTCAAAAAAGCCAGCCAGCAATATTCACCGTCGGGTACCCCCAACAAAGCTGGCTACTTTCTTATTGGCGGGTTTTCTTATTACTGAGTGATTACTGTAGGCTGGAAACTGGCTAAAACGGCTATTTTGGGCTGTTTTGGGCTGTTTTTCGCCTTTTTAGGGCTCTGGGAGGTGGGCTATGAGGTTTTTCTTGCTACTATAAACCGGGGAAACCCTTTAGGGTGCTCTCTGACGGTTGTTTGTAGCCTGGGGCTGACTTGGAACTTAAGATCGGAAAACCAATCTTGACCAACGAGAGCCTGGTTGGGCCCCCAGTGTTAAGGGGACGTTATGCTGATATTTGGTAACTTTTGGAAGCAGAATACGGGTTCCTTCTTTGAAAAAAAATAGTATTTCTGACGTAAAAATTGCGCAGAGTTTCCCAAAAGTACGGCTCTCCCCCTTCAGTATAACGGAAGTTACAGTGTGGCCGTGGCTGAACGCGCGGAGGTGTTCAGTTAACGCTCATTGATACCAATTGTGCCTGGGGCACTACGACAGATGCTCGGAAATATGTTTTTGATTGAACGTGCAAAGGTACACAATTCGGATTTTATAATATACTGGATCAGGGCCAGATTGAGGTACAAACGATAATTCGGTTCCGAGTTCTGAAGGCTAAACACTTCTCAAGTGCTCCACTTATTCACTCGTCACTCAGGTTGCAGGGTCAACCACTCGAGAGCCGATGTCACACTTCGGCTCAACGTTCAATTCCCGATCCGATCTCATTTCTAATTCCGATTCGTCATTCTCGATTCAGATGCTATGTCGACAGACTGACACGATGACTGCCCCACAGTACTGTCATACTACTGTACTGTCATACTGTCATACTGTCATACTGTCATACTGTCATAGCCCTGACATCTGATATTCGATTTCATCGTCTTTTCAACCCCGATGCGAATCTGACCATTCTTCGAGGGTCTGACTGAGTGCCACGATGACACCCCCCACAGTACTGTCATACTACTATAGTGTCATAGTGTCATAGTGTCATACTGTCATAGTGTCATACTGTCATACCCCGGACATCTGGTATTCATTCTCATCGTGATTTCAAGCCCAATTTCATTGTCATCGTGCCAATCCCAGATTACCCCCGATGACACACATATAGACGCATAGGCACATCGGCTCACGCTGTGCCTCCGGGCACAAGTATCATGGCAGCAGTTTTAGAAAGGGACCGCCCTGGCTAAAGCACAGGCCTCCCTCTAGCAGTTTCCAGCTCCTAGCTGTTTGTTGTTTCGGAACAGTTTGATTTGTCTGTGCTCCGCTCTCTGCCACCTGAACAACACTCCGTACAGTTACAGGGTGGTGTGCTGGATTCAGTGCACCGTAGGTCATTATGTGCATGACTCCGTTTAGCTGTACCAGTACTCGTACAGGTCTTGGTGACAGGAACCTAGGTCACAGATACACTTTATATTCGTTATCTCTTATAATCAGTTTACACTTGTATGAAAACTATTCAGTGACCACCCGATATATTACCGTATAATATATCTCACATAGTTGCCCAGTCAGACAAGCCGCAAGTTCGGTGAATTCCCTTATCGGCAGACTTTCTAGTGCCTTCCAGGATTTCGGAAGGTGTGGGTCGGACAACCCGTGCACGGGTAGAGTGGTTAAGGTCTATGAAACAATGGCCAGGAACGAACAGTTGCAAGCAAGAATCACCCCAAATCAGGCAACACCACTATTCGGTTGTACGATCGACAAACTAGTGCGATTTACATGAACGCATAGGCAGCTGGTTTTGCCTCGACACAATATTGGATACTTTTGTTCATTACTCTTAGATGTAAGGCAATGATCCTGATGGACCTATACGCTCTGAAGAGACCCTCCGGCGGAGCTGGGCGCCACAAGGGTGGAAGGAATCATAAGATTCCTTGATAACTCTGGTTTTCTCTTCAACTACCAGTGCGGGGGAAGACACTCCGTTCGGGCGATGAACGTTTTCGGAATCAAAAGACTCCCCGATAAATCTAAATGCCCCATCTCAGCGTTGGAAGACTACCTCCTAGTGATGAAAATTTTGGGTCTGAACCTTGCGCAAGGATTCCTGTTCAGGCCGGTCAGGTCTGGCAAAGTGGAGAATAGTCCAATTTTCAGGAAACATATGAATTCAGACCTCAAATGCTGGTTGCAAAAAGCAGGGCTGTTCAATGGGGAAACATTCTTCAGCATTCGGGACGGCAGGAGCAATTGAACTTTTCCTTGAAGGAGCCGACCTGCAACAGGTTATGGGACAGGCATATTGGAAAACAGAGAGGATTGCTAGACACGTTATATGAAAGTGTGGCAAGTCTTGGGAATGTCATCCTCAAGGAAGATAGAGAAAGTCTCGACGAAAGAATACATGGAGCTGAATGCGGCACAATCATTCGTGCGGGTATTTGTATGAATAATTTGATTATTAAATTCTGTTGGCTCGAGTTTGAGAGTTGGGGTGGAAAGGCGTCAAGAGGCGGGGGTTGTGAGTGTTGGCGGAGAGGCGACGCTGGAGTGGTGCCTTGTTGCTTCGCCTTACTTTCCGCTCTTTTTCTCGCCATTCCTACCCAACGGGAGCGGATCGGACAAGGTGACTGGGCGGTCATCCGATTTACGGGGAATCCGCAGGATCAACAGTATCACGTTGATCGCCGACTTTCCTTCCGTCATCAGTGATGACCGTCATTCAGGAGACGGATCGTCTGATCTCACTCCCCGGATCGAGGAAATGAAGGATCACGAAGTGGCCGTTCACCTCCAGCTTCGAAGTCCAAGTGTCGCAGAGTGTCGCTCTTAAGTCGGAAATTGGTGAAAATGCTTCACTTTTCCTACCTGCTGACGATTGCTGCGTCTTTCTTCTTCGTTTCCTAACGCAATTTTTCTTCCCTGCCCGCCCACCCTTAAAAATGGGTTCTCCAACTCAGGCTCCGATCTGACGCTGGAGTGCTGCCTTGCTGCTTCGCCTTACTTTCCGCTCTTTTTCTTGCCATTCCTACCCAACGGGAGCGGATCGGACAAGGTGACTGGGCGGTCATCCGATTTACGGGGAATCCGCAGGATCAACAGTATCAGTATCACTGTATAGCATGAACGTCAGATACAAGTAGCAGCACGCACGCCAGCGCCAAGCCGCCACCTTCATGACACTTGGGCCTTTCGCTTGCACAGGGCGCAAAAGTATTGAGAGTTTCCAGTTTTCAATTCCTTGTGAGAGCGGCTAGACCTAAAATTTCCAGACATCATGGCTGAGCCAATGAATTTTGCGAATGTGGCTGGCACCAAGCCTGAAGATACCCCTTTGAAGACGGTTCAAATTGATGGGCAAGTGCTGTTGAAGGTCATTAAACACTGCAAAGAATGCATGCCCTCCCTCGTGACTGGTCAGCTTCTTGGACTTGACATCGGCTCAACCCTTGAAGTCACTAGCTCCTTCCCTTTCCCGGTGCGCACAGTTCTTGTTACCCATTTTCGGTTCGCGGATCCAGTGTTTAGCCTGGCGCGAGCTTACTATGACATTAACCCTATATGCAGAGCCGCTCCGAAGAGGACGATGCTGAGGCCGATGGTGCCAACTATCAGCTAGAAATGATGCGCTGCCTTCGTGAAGTTAATGTCGATAACAACACCGTTGGCTGGTAAAAATAGACTCCCACTAAACAGTCAAGTTAGTCAGTCGTTCAATATTTGAATCCATTTGAACGGTCAAGCCGTTCTTTTCAGCTGGCGTAGTCGAGAGCATAAGCCGTGGTTATGTGTGTGCACGTGTGTCACTTCTGCAGGTATCAATCTACATACCTCGGTTCCTATCAGACGGTCGAGCTGATCGAGACGTTTTTAAACTACCAGGTGAAGGACTGCGCTCCTATGGTCTGGCTTGTGACTTGTGTTCTCGTATCTTTCTAACGTGCTCTTTCCCCATACAGGAGAACATCAAGCGTTGCGTATGCCTAGTGTATGACCCTTACCGATCGAGCCAAGGGGGGCTCGCTCTGAAAGCTCTGAAACTGAAAGACACTTTCATGGAGATATATCGGGCATGCCCTAATGGAGTTTCCACCGATGACCTCGCAAAAGCGAGCATCGGCTGGAAAGATATTTTCCACGAGATCCCAGTTTCCATTGCAAATTCGAGCTTGCATAGCGCTCTTATGGATGAGCTTCAGTCCGAAGTTACTGCAAACCAGGCTGACTTCGATCGTCTGGTTCTCTCCACGAACCCATATCTTGAAAAGAATCTAGAGTTCCTTATTGAATGCCTTGACGACCTGCAACTTGAGCAGCAGAAGGGTGCATTTTACTACCGTAACCTTTCACGTCAGCAGCAGCAGCATGCCCAGTGGCTACAGAAGCGCAGGTGTTGCACTTGCCCAGTAGACCTATCTATCCAAAAGTTTTTGTCGGATCCCGCAGTTGTAGGTCTCACCCCGAGTATAATTTACCTTTCGACACCTCGCGAAGAGTCTGTATGACCAAGTCAGTGAACTTTGTTGAAAGTGCTAGTAGGGCTGCGTTTTCGTCTACGAAGGGGACTAACGTTCAAGAGGAGAAGTTCCCGTCACTGTTGATGTTATGCCTCCGCTTCTGTCGTTTGCTTCCGATAGTTCCGATAGGTGAGGCTTTCCTATCGTACGAAGTTGCGGTTTGCAGTCTTCTTGCATTGGGGCAGTATCCTCTTCCTCCACGGGACCTTAGGAGACGGGCACGGTTAGCGTGCACTTGCACTTCCATCTTTCTGGAATATTTTATATTCCTCAGGCGATCAGAGTAGTGGCTTCAAATCTTGAGCTGCAGACTGTTCACAGTGCTAAGCTATGACTCGCAGAGCGGAGAATTTCGCTAGAAGAGCTGCCGGAGAAGAGCCTCTCCCGGAGGATGACGCAAGCAACCCCATGCACAAAACCCTGACCGAGCCCAGCAGGCTTGAGGGGCTGCTGATCACAAACCAAGTGAACAACTATTGCAGCCAAATCAACCAGTGAGTCTTCTTCGTATTTATGACGAGTCTCCCGACCTTTGTGCAAGTTTTCCCCTCCGTGGGCTACCATCTCGCGCTGATATTTCTTTCATAGTTTCACGGAACTGTTTGAACGCGGTGGCAGTGTTGTGTGCCCTTTGTTGTTCTTGATGTTGAAATCTGATCTTGGTGTTGTCATATGACACCTCTTGCTAGGATCAACCTTTTGGCCAACCTGGAAATACATGACCTGGTATGAGGTCATTGCCTCATACCAGATCAGGCAATGAGAGATGGTTGCCTGAGGAAAACGTAAAAAAGTCAGCTTCTGTGTGTGGTGTGTGATCACAGGTTTTCTAGTCAAAGCCTGCAGAAGCTGTACTTGATGCAGGGCTTGCACGGAACTGAGTCTGTTTGAGGCTGTGAACTAGTATGCGATAGCCTTGTGGCCCTACCAGAGAAAGACGAGGAAAAAAAATGAGAGTGAATGTTAGTTATTTTTTTGCATAAAGGTTAGTGGAAACCAACTTTTTTGGAACAAACATACAGCGGAAATTGATATGTACGGAAAATCTCTGCACTATGATTGCCTCTCACCAACCTGACGTCAGATAATTATGTTATCCTCTTCAATTGATTGTGCTGCATTTACTCTGCTATCACGTGTTTCGGACACATGATACACCATAATTATGATGTGAGTATCAAAGCCTTCGGTGAGTTGTAGTTGGCGATTCTCCCGATTTGTTGTGCAAAGATTTGATGATTGGTGCATCATCAATTCCTTATATACCAGTTTCCAGATACAAACCTGACCAAACTCAATGGATTGATAACTATAGATTCCGACTGTACCAGTTGTGTTCATGAGTATTAGGAGTGCTCTGCAACAGCTAGTAGTAAGGGATACCCAAACTTTGTGGATATTTGATTATATCGGCTACTGGGTGAACATGGTAGGGCCACAGGCTTTGACTATGTAGCGGCAGATCAAACTGATCGAACACGTCGTCTGATCATATTACTACATTTTTCGATCGAACAGTTTTTATGCAACGGGGATATTTGACGCACGCCGCCACGTCATCCTTCCCATTGCCATGTCACCATTCGCTACCGATCGCAAAGGAAGGTCGCGAGCACGAGCGTGAGCGGAGCGGGGGCGAAGCCCCCGCGCCACGAAATGGGGAGCGACGAGCGAGATTCGCTGCGGTAAAAGCACCTTCGGTGCGTCTGCTGGGAGCGCATGCATGCGAGCAGCGTTCATGATACTAAATAACACGTATAGCATAACATGTCGGTAAGCAATCGGCCTTAATCGTCAAGCCAGTAATTTGCTTGTCTGTCTGATAGCACAGAAACTTGTGTCTCATAGGTCCCCGCTGTGGCTTCGAAAACCTTAAAGTAAGAAACACTGAACTGATTTTTTCTGGACGTTACGTACACCGGATTTCAAAATGTATAATGAGCAAGTTATCAAAGTTTGAGCAGTCCTCCATTTAAGCGATTTTAGCGAAGTTCATTCTAAAGTAAACTAACGATTATACAAGCTTATTATAATCTCGCAAGGATATTTATTTGTCTTCGGTTTGCTTATCATTTCGCACATGCAATTGTCGATCAGTACCTCACCTGGGCAATTAGAGCGTATCTCGATTGTCCGGTCTCGCAATGCCTGCAAAGAGGAAAATGCAAGACAACAACAGATGTTTCATGTTTAGGTTCGTATCATATCAGCGATTGGGCAGAAACAATTGCTACACACACTGAGGAGTTGGATCATAGCGCGTACTGCATGCATGCATTATTCATAAATCCCTTAAGCTTAATGTGCAGGATGATGACCAAAATAAGTCGCGTAAAGCATTTGGATAAAAACAGTTAGAGGCCTAAGTGTGTGTCTTTATTCACTTTGGCACGTCCCAATCGAAATGCTTCACAGTTTGAGATGGATTACCCGAGCTACACTAGCTATAAGCCAATGAAATGACATTTGTTCACTCTGAAAGTTCCAAAAGGTCTTGCTCAAATATTTTGATGCAGCAGTAGTGTTGCCCGAGAGACATATATGATGTAGGTGAATGCCAAAGCGAAACCCGCACAAAGTTATGAACGGACGCCCGATATTCATTTTGATACCATGGTAGCTCGTACAGATAGCCAAATGTTTCGTTGAGATCAAAGTCTGACCTCCTGCCCTGGGTAAAATGAAGCCTGCAGAGATAGCAAATTTGTGCGTATGCTCCATCAGCTTATGCCAACAGATACCAAAATCATCTTCCCAGGTCAAAGATGTTGATTGCTACGCTGAACAATCCCCACCTTAGTGAAAAGGTGCATGCAAGGATGTGTTGTAGAGGATAAAGTTCACGCCCTGCTATGCTAGCATGCTCGAACAACGGAACTACATTGTAAGGGGGGGGGCTGCCCGCCTGACCTCCATTGCAGGTCCCCCGTGAAGCACGCGAGCGAGCACCTTGCCTTCCTCCTGATGGCTTTGATTCACCTCCTTGAACAGCTGGATGCGCAGATGAGCTGCAGAGCATATCCGGGATTCAGATATTTGCATAAGCCAATCAGCACCGCAATTCACTTGTATTACAGTATCATCTTTGTAATCATTTACTGAAACCCAGCAAATGCTGCAAAAAGCAGATTGCAGCACATCGATTGCCCACCCATCCGCTTGATCTCCTAATGCTCGATGTCCCTCAGAAGTGACATAAGAACAAAGCCCGCAACAGAATCAAAACCGCGTGTCGCACATAAGCACGACTGCATGATACTTTCGCAATCCAGCGGCAGCTGCTTACGGGCGAAATCTCTGCGGTACTTTGACACTTGGCGGATCAACTTGATGGCACGGCAGCTTGGCATCAGTTGTTGGAACTAAATTGTGAGGAGATCTTTGAGGGCACAATCTAGCAGTTTGCGGCTATCAAGGACCACACAAGGAAATTTGTTCAGCCGATTGGTTGGGTACTTCTACTGGGCTGGATGAGTAGTGTGCCTCAACCAATCAGAAGACTGGAGCTGGTGACTAGGAGGGACACGAACCAAACAGGCCACGGAAGCACTAGGAAGGGATTCAACCAATCAGAAGTCTGGAGCTGGACACTAGCGGGTGCCCACCAATCAGAAGGCTGGAGCTGGACACTATGACGGGCACCAACCCGAAGACTGGTTTAGATTGTAACCCCCTTGCATGAGGTGTTGAGGTTAGCCGTTGCATCTAGAATATATAGCACGAAGGCAGCTTAAACCTGATTCGCCTAGGGCTTAAACCTGAAACTCTATCCACTGCATGAATAAACCTGTGGAGGACTTCGTAGATCGTAACTGTTGTAGGACTCGGATCGGAGCCTTTGCGAAATCTGCAGCTCGAAAATATTAGAAGCTCCGAAGCCGTTTGTACACAGTGGATCAGCCAACATTCGCGACGTCTCCTCAGTCAGTTACAACGGCGGTTCATAAAGCCAATTTTCGATTGAACCACAGTTGTTATGGTCCAATACTGCTGAAAGCTCAACATGGAGGTAGGAAGGGCCTCCCTCCTCAAAATTTCATATTTCATTTTTCGTTTCGTGATGGATGGCAAGGCGGTGCAATTGGGGATGGTTGTGAAGGGCCGTTTATGCAAATGGGGATCGGAGCGTGGGAGGCCTGATCCATGAAGGGCGAAAAGGGCTCACGCTGACTGCGCCAAGTATGCCCAAGAGCAGGCTTGCATTCCATATGGCCACTTGTCATTGTCTCCTGACTCCTATCTGCCACAGTATGGTTGGTGTACTGTACCCCAGCGCTAACCTCCGCTCATGTCGGCAACCGTGCAAGGGAACCAGGACATGGAACGAGCCATGCACACAAGGCGCACCGCGAGGACCCGTGCGAAAGAACCAGGAACAAGAAGGCTGTGCCGACAACTGCTTCAGAAACTGTGACAATTGCACCGAGGTGGGTTTCCAGCTAAAAACCCCAAAAACCCAATCTGTCGACTATGTTGTGCGAACTCTCGAATGGTCCCAGGCATCGCCAGTTCGCCACTGGCGAGACTCGAGCATCCCATCAAGATTGGGATATCAACAAATGCCTGACAACTATCTGCAGCTGACGAAACAGGGCGATTCCTCTACTCACCAGTATGGCCGCGCCAGTTTCGCTGGCTATACGATGGAGCATTTTCCCGATGCTCGTCATCACCGCATGACCTGTACGGACGGCGGTACATATAGGTGATAAAACTGTCATATACAATAGCTGTGTCAGCCGCATTGCGTCAGATGTTGACAGCCCCTGAGCCGCATTGTGTGTGAAATAAAGATAATCCCCGAGGTGTGCCCCCGAGCTGCACTGTGTGACGGGAGGGAGGCCGTCGAGCCAAATTGCCCCCAAGTTTGAAGCTTGCACGTCACTTCGGCCACGAAGAGTCACTTCGGCCACGAAGAGTCACTTCGGCCACATCAGATTCAGTGAGGGCTATCCTATCAGCGCACCGCAATACTACTCCACCTACCACCAAGGAGTTACGGGACAAGGATTGAAGCCCAGTCCCTGAAGATGGGACAGGAATGCTGCAGGCACGCCTTTGAAAGTGTGTGAATGAGAGACAGGCTGTGCCAACACTCCGTGTTCAGAATCGTGTTTCTGGAAGCTGCACCCATACATGAAGAAAGGGCCTTGGGAGGAACCAGAAGGGGGTGGTAGGAACTGCGGGGCGGAAGCTGGATGAGAGCAAAGGAGACATGCCGCCCACAAGATCCCTGAGTACAGATATGTGACGAGGGCAAACCTTGTATTTGGCTTCCTCCAAGTAGAGGCGCGATGCATAATGACAATGAGTCGATGATAATTAGTGCATTATTCTGCTCTCCCGACACCGCACAGAGGTGTCAAGTTAACACATTGACGTTCGATATCATGAGTTTATTCTACAGCCGCTGTAAATTTCACCCTGTGCATGCATAATCATGAACAGCGATGCGCAGATGAGTTCGCGCCGCTTTTGTCAACCAGAAGCAGAAGCAGCAAGTCTGAAGAAAGGTGCCACCTTTCGATAACTAGGGCTAATCGGGTCAAGCCCTAATTTCGGTTGCTACTAACAGTCTTGGTAAGCAGACGAAGAACGGCACAAAATAATACCATGGCGGCTATGGTTCTAGTCTACAGTACCTGCCTACCAAGGAATCGCTCCAAACCCTCCAGAACATCTTGCAGTTCGTACGCGTCGTGAACTTTGTATACATGTATCTTGCTCAGAGTTTGATGAAGGGAGCCACCCTGGACGCCCAGAGCAGCACCCAGCCTTCCAGTGATCTCGCGCGTCGACTTGACAGAATATAGCCTGACTGGGTTGCACAAAGTTGAACTTGAGGAATGGGCTCGCCAAGCGCGAAAGAGGTTCTGACCTGCTGCGACCGCCTGGCTTTGGTCAGAATCTCCGCTACCCGAGCTGCTGCGAAAGAGTTGGTGCTATCGATGTAGAATACGCGACCCTCCGAGGTAGATCCAAGTACGGCGGCAGTGGTGAGGCAGAGCTGTTATAACGTGAGCTCAGACTATTGCAGGCAGCGACAGAAAGCGACGAAGGAGTGGAAACCTCACCTCCCGCACCTGTGTTTTGCCGGAGCTCGAAGCGCCAGTAATCTCGGTGACTTGTGCTCCGCGTAAGCCGCCACCGAGCATTTCATCAACGCTGTAAGCACGCTTGCGCTAGTGAAGGCTCGCCCTTCTTAGAAACGCAGAGTGCAGAGGACTCTTTCCATTTATCGCGTAAAGGGGAAAGCGCGAGACGAGATTTGACGCAAGCTCAGGAAAGAATTACCGTTGGAAACCCGTGCGAATAAATTTCGTCCGCCGTAGCTGTTCTTCCAACTGACAACCATTAGCAGCGGCTGGGGCGCAGTTCCGCTGCACGTGTGCGGTGAGAGCCTGAAGTGCCGGCGTGCTCTGAGGTATCCCACCTTGAGTGCTGTGGCGTGTCGGTTCGCCTCGTTCCTGAGTTAGAAAGTGTTCTACTGCAGGACACAAGGCAAAAATTTCGTCACGAATAGCGATCAAAGCATGAAGCCAACTGACACTCAGGCTTGAGAACAAGCGAACGTTCCCGCCACAAGTCTCACGTCGCCAACAACAGCCCTATCTTATCTGACTGGAAGTGTTGCGAGAAGACGGTGCACCTGTCCAAATACCCTGCTCGTCCAGGTTACGAACCCAGTCCCCTTCCGACATATCGAGGTTCAGTCGTTCCAGGAGAGGCATCGGTCGCACCGAACCCGACACGTTTGATGGATGCAGCGATGACTTCACGCGTTTTTCTAATAGCGAGGTCCAAATCCAAAACAGTCTTGCACTTGTGATAGACGCACGTCACCGTGTAATGACCGGGGTTGAATAAACTGCGCATCGTCAACATGTGCGGCCACGGCCACCTATCTACATTATTAAGCCGCGTAGTATGCTCTTTTTGAGCCTTCCGATTCAGAAATGCCGATCTGCCGCATCGTGTCGGCTGTCCTACTGCAGACGTCGGCTGTCCTACTCCAGATTTTGCGAGGAGCTCACAGACGCTGCTCATCTGACCAATCATATTCACAGTACTTCATTAAATTCGTAACTTTTTCATACCCGATCTTCCATTCAGGTCAGGTATTGGTTCGAAAAATTCGAGCCAATGATGTTTTAGATTCCAACCAAAAATCAGGTTATCGTCCGATTGAATCTTAGATGGTTACGGGCGTCAGATCCGGATATTTCCTGGACTCTCATCGTTAATTTTTCCTACTATCCATGAAGCAGGTTCATGGAACCTCAACCTGAATCGAGAATGCCGCGGACCCGCGTATGACGGTATGAGTGTTTGACCGAGCACCCGTTCCAAATACGTTCCGCGCCTGCCAACGCTACATGCATTATTCACCAGGAGCGCCCACCCTGCACTACCGCACTGCACCGCACGCAGACCTGAACTGCCTGCTACTCCAACTTTATACTTTTCACTATTTTTCATTGTTTATGTGTAAACTGAAAGCGCGGTTTGTGGGCGTGTCGGAGATTGTGCAGGTTGCCCGTGACATTCAAAGCTCCAATTTACGGTACGTTGGTTCCTAGCTCTCTGTTTTCCCGTTTCTCCGTTGCTGTTTGTACGGCTGCTTCACAAGTGGTCCCGACCGTATTTGTGAGCAATGAATGTTCTTTTGGAAGTTCTCAATTTTGCACATTTTCTGCGGCAATTTCCGCGACTGACTCGATTTTGCAAATATGGTGTCTGCCGAAACAGTTCACCGCAGTGCGCCCGCCCATACAGCCCCACTCTCGCTTTGTTGGTTTGTGCCTACTTACACTTTGTGCCTGCGTTTCCCCACTGACCTGGGTGTAAAAGTTTGTTATTGTATTTGAATTGCGTGCTAACCCTTTCGTCAGGTTTCGCTTTCGTTGTGGTAGTAATAATAATAATAATAATAAAACATTTACGTCGATGAGTAAGGCAATGCCTTCGGAACGATCTACTCGAGTCTGTTGTGGTAGGTGGCGCGTGGCAGTTCACCTCTGCGACCAACCATCCTCTACCGCCATGATTTCCTTCGAGCCCTTGAGCTCCTTGAGCTCCCTTCGTTTTTCTCATCACATTTTTTTATATTTGGCACGCATAGTCAACTTGAAATATTTCACGCGACTTTTTTATGCGGTTTTCAATAGTCATGTAATATGACATGCATGGTGTCCGGGATGTAAGCTGAATACATCCCGGATTGGGTTCGAGTCCCAACATGCCAACTGTATCCTTATGAATATGTTAGTGGTCGTTTTCTGAGATGTGACGAAGCATAAATGTTGTCGCAATCACGGGAGCATGAGGATCACTAAACATAGTGTCAAGACATTCTTGAAAACGTGCATACCCGCGCGAACTCACACTCCCGAGCGCTCACGTATATCCCCCATGGTTCAAGAGAATTGCTTACTTGATCCGAAGAATGTTGGTACCCGTGGGTTACTAACAGTCCAGGGAATACGATACGAACCATATGCGTTCTCAATATCACGCAGATAGTTCATATCCATCAAGTCAAATAAGGGTTGCCTGCCCTTTCCGCTCAGCGACGGAAAACCAAAATGAATGTTGCGATATCATGTCTCGACGGTCTCAACGTCTCAACCGCACGAGGAAATGTGAGTTCGCGTCTGACCGCTCCGAGTCGCTGAATTGCAAATCATGATTGTTGATTCTGTCATGTTCGGCGGTTCTGGGCCGTCATCGACATCGACATCGCGATGTACATGTCATGGCCATGGCCCAGCACCAGGTTGCAGATGGTCTCTAGTTTTATCATACTGTCCTGGTCCTCCTTTGTGTGTCTCAGGCCTCTCATGTTCATTCCCATTACTATAACATGTTCCTTTCTCCCTTGGGCTCTCTGTAGATCCTGCAGCCGCATGTTCTCCGCCTCATTCCGTGAGTGCTTTGCCTTTTGCTTAATGCATCTTCCATCCGTTCCATATAGGTTTTTGTGGAAAAAGATGTTTTCTGTCCGCTCACAATTTTGGATCTTCCTCCTCAGTTTTTTCCCTGCCTGGTGCCTCAGGCCTGTGGTTTTAGGAGTGTTCCTTTTGCTTTGAACATTAGAAGCCATCACTTTTCCTGCTCTTATGCCTCCAACCACCTCTTGATTTCCCCAGAGTTCTCTGTTTTGCGCTATTTCGTCAGAGGTTATATTCCCATATCTGAGCTGCTCCCTGATAATGGCTACCGCTCCCCTGTTGTTTAACTTCTCATTTCTGGTGAATTTCCCGGTACCGTGGTGGTACTTGATGTTGGAGGTGGTCATGCTGTTTATGATGTCTCTTTCTAACTGGTGCTCTCCTGCATATCTGAGATTTTGAAGGATTTCCTGAATTTTGACTGCTGTGTGGAGGACAAGGAGGCCTTTGTTTTGGGCATCGATCTCACATCTGAGGCCTAAGTGTTTATATACTGGTGTCTCGTTGTCATGACTTTCCTTTCCCATTTTTGTGAAGGGTTTGATTAGGAGGACGGTGCTCTTATGTTTCAGGTGTATTGCCAATGTCCATTCCTGACTTTGGTGATTCATGGATGAAGTCCCAAGTGTGGTCCGTATCTTCTTCACGGGACCTACAGCTATCTATATTCTCTTTACTGCCCTCCGATTCTTTGTATGTGTCTACTAGTTTTTGAAGTCTTTCTGTGTAGGCTTTCCACCCGGTGGCATATTTGAAGTTGTATGCTTTGGTTTTGTCAAGTGCTAATAGGGGTTTGCCACAATGACTCCAGTGCTCTGCTTGCAGGTTCTGATGCATGCAGATGTCCCATATGTGCCCTTCTTCATGCTCCTTAGGTCCTTCGAGTTTTAAGACTTCAGTGTTCCCCAAGTGAAAGTGTGTTTTAAGGTATTTTAGGACATCTTTTTTCCCATAATTGATTGGGAATTTCAAGCTCCAAAGATTACCAATTTTTGTGTACCCATGCTGTGTCACGCCCTCTGGCATGCCATTGCCCCTAGACCTGATGTGTGCAGAATTCCAGGGTGAGTTCATATGTATCCACCATTCTTTGGTTTTGTTATGCCACTTTATGCTACCTTTTGTGCTCGTCAGCTTCCCCTTCCATGTGCTTGAGTTTTCTTTTAGTTTGTCTCCGTGAATATCCTCCTTTTTCATATTGTAGTCTGTGGTGTCACCTAAGACAGTGTTTATTGCTTGTGCTGCATTGTTTTGTTCGATGCTTGCATTTGCAAAATGCTTTATGGTGTATCCATTTTCCCCCAGTAATCTAGCAATCGCAGCCTTAGTAAGCTTTTTAGTGTCTCTTACTGTCTGTGTGTGCTCCAGTCTGACTGGGAAGCCAGGGTACTTGTCATGGGTGGTGTCGTTTGCTCCACTCATGCGTGCTTCTTCTGTATATGTATGTTTCAGTTTTTCGGGGTGTATCTGCTCTCTTCTGATGTCAATCTGAGCCCAGACTATTCCGTGGTCTGAAACTATGTATGGGTTAATTTCGAGCCAGCCAGCAGCAGCTGTTCTATCTTCCATTCCTTTGTTTGCCATTATATGAGTTAGTTTTGCTTTTGAGCTGTTGTTTACAACCCTTGTGAATATCTCATTGCATTCGGGGTGCATATGTGTGACGAGTTCTGTTAGTGTTGTCTTGTCATCATTGAAATAACTTAAGAGGTGTTTGTTCTTTGTCTGGTGGTCTTTATATGACATCTGCTGGCCTTTTGTTATCCTTTGGCTCTGGGTCAGTGTGCAGTTTTTGTCTCCTATCTCTATATGCGCCTTGTTTCTGTTGTCGCCTGATTTGGCTGCCCAATCCTTAAGTGTTTTGTAGAAGTCCTCTTGTTCCTCTTTGAGGCTGGCATCGTTCATGTACCCGCTTGCCACCGAAAATGAGAAACCCTTTATGCCCGTAAACCGAATCATAACTGACCTTTTTTGCACCCCGTCAACATAAGTTGCATTGGGTGTCAGCGGGATATCCTTGGGATTCCATACTATGAGGGACCCTATACTAGCCTTTTCATCCGTGTGTGAAATTCTAAAGCTCAGACCTTTCTGAGACATCAAGGTTTTGACCATTGGCAAACTTGTGTTTGAGATCTTGGTCTCAGAGACACATATGATGTGTGCTTTTCTGTCTAGCACCAGGTTGCAGATGGTCTCTAGTTTTATCATACTGTCCTGGTCCTCCTTTGTGTGTCTCAGGCCTCTCATGTTCATTCCCATTACTATAACATGTTCCTTTCTCCCTTGGGCTCTCTGTAGATCCTGCAGCCGCATGTTCTCCGCCTCATTCCGTGAGTGCTTTGCCTTTTGCTTAATGCATCTTCCATCCGTTCCATATAGGTTTTTGTGGAAAAAGATGTTTTCTGTCCGCTCACAATTTTGGATCTTCCTCCTCAGTTTTTTCCCTGCCTGGTGCCTCAGGCCTGTGGTTTTAGGAGTGTTCCTTTTGCTTTGAACATTAGAAGCCATCACTTTTCCTGCTCTTATGCCTCCAACCACCTCTTGATTTCCCCAGAGTTCTCTGTTTTGCGCTATTTCGTCAGAGGTTATATTCCCATATCTGAGCTGCTCCCTGATAATGGCTACCGCTCCCCTGTTGTTTAACTTCTCATTTCTGGTGAATTTCCCGGTACCGTGGTGGTACTTGATGTTGGAGGTGGTCATGCTGTTTATGATGTCTCTTTCTAACTGGTGCTCTCCTGCATATCTGAGATTTTGAAGGATTTCCTGAATTTTGACTGCTGTGTGGAGGACAAGGAGGCCTTTGTTTTGGGCATCGATCTCACATCTGAGGCCTAAGTGTTTATATACTGGTGTCTCGTTGTCATGACTTTCCTTTCCCATTTTTGTGAAGGGTTTGATTAGGAGGACGGTGCTCTTATGTTTCAGGTGTATTGCCAATGTCCATTCCTGACTTTGGTGATGAATATAGGTGTGGTGTTTTGTCTGGGGAAGTTTGTTGGTGTTATTGTTATATTCCTTTTGGCTCCCGTTTATCATTTCATAAAGAATATGCTCGTTGTTGGTACAAGTGAAGTCTAGCTTCAGCTTTCTGCACAGAGTCTCAATGTTGGTTACGGAGATGACTCCTTTTCTACTATATACAGGGTTGTATTTTGAAATGTCGCTATTGATGCTCCCTCTTGCATCCTTGGGTTGAGTAATCCTATCTTGAATTACTTCTTGTAAGTCCTGGATGTGTAATGTAGCCTCAGAACTGTGGTGCTCCCCTTCAGTGTTTCCTTCTTTTAAATAGGTGAAGAATGGTATGTGCACGCTCCTATCACACCATTGCCTCCATTTCTCCGCTGTTCTAATAACCCATATCCCACAAGTGTGATCATCCAATTGTTGTCTGAAAGTTGATACCTCTACATTCCAACTCTTCCCTTTCATGGTTTTATGATGGGTATGCAACCAAGCGGAGAGCGCCCCTTCAAGTTTGCTTTGTGTTTCGGTTGCTGTCATTGCTCCAAGGGAATCATAGATATAGGCTTCTATATGTTGTTCTGTTGTAATTCGAAGTGTTATGAGTCTCCAATGTTCACCGTTGCTTACCCCAAAGTGGGTCCTCAGATGTTTGCCCAATGCTTTTCTAATGAGGTGTAAGAAGCTTAATTCCCCGGTTTCCAGTTTTGAAAGGAGCTCATCATAGCCTATGGGGGGGATCGAGCTTTTGTCCTGTAGTCTGAGAGCCTCGTCGAGCTGTTCCGAGTCAATCCCTTCTCTGCTGTAAACTGCTTCTGCTTCAAGCCTGTTATTGTTTAAGGTTGGTGACTCAGTGGGCTGTCCCCCTTTTCCCCTTATGACCTCTCTCCTAGTAAATGGCAATTTGGTCATACTGCTTCCAAAGTGTACAGAATCTAACATCTTAGTAGGTGATTTTGTTGAGCTCGATTCCAGTTGGCTGGGATTCCTTGTTTGTTCATGGTTACTGGGTTTGTCTACTTCTGTGTGGATGTGTGAGTGTTGTTTCTTTTCTGATAGTGTCTTACTGAGCTCTTTCCTTGCAGGTATATGCATATGTGTGTTCAGTTCATATTTGGTCCGTTTTCCCCTCCTTTGTGTTGTGAGAGTTCTTCCTGATGCATCCTTCATTGTCTTGAATCTTGCCTTAATTGTCTTCCGTTTGGTCCTGCTGTCAGTTCTTTGTGTTGTAATAAACTCCCCTGATGCAGCTTGGGCTCTGGTTAGTACAGACCTTTTCTAGGATTTCCCCGTGTATTGTAACCTGTATTTGGTTTTCCTGTGAGCCCATCTAATGAATGTCCTTGGTCCTTGCCTAATCTGGTTTCCTTGTC
Source organism: Cymbomonas tetramitiformis (assembly GCA_001247695.2). Lineage (NCBI taxonomy): Eukaryota > Viridiplantae > Chlorophyta > Pyramimonadophyceae > Pyramimonadales > Pyramimonadaceae > Cymbomonas > Cymbomonas tetramitiformis. Next base: position 18,102 of record LGRX02003527.1, read on the forward strand.
TTGGTTTTTTCCTTGCAAGGTGACATATTGTGTGCAAGAGCATAACTATAGGTCCTTGTGTTATGGTAAAAGCATCCCTCAGTTGTTTCCTTCGGGCATAAAGTAAGTAAGTTATGATATGCAGGGTAACGGTTGCCATACCTTCTATTGGGGAGCTCCTTTGCTCCAAGCTTGCACCGGTCCTGAGGCCCCTTCGTTGCTTTGTGCGCCGTAAAAAGCCCCCCTCCCCATCACTCTGCAATTTGGGATCACCGTCATTTTGGGCAGCAGTTATACACCATTTACAGCAGCAGAAGCTTTTACAAATTACATCAAGCCCGGAGTTTTCTGGGCAGTCCCCCGCCTGCATTGTCACCGTGCTATGCAACGGGGTTCCCACGGGACAGGTGCGTAACAAATAGTTTTTAGGATGTCTGTTTCCTAAGCTTCTATTAATTGTCTGCCTTGACCTGCTCGTGCTTCTTTCGTGGCTACAAGCTGGTTCTATTCCTGTAGCTGGTCTCATTTCTCCATGTTGTCCATGAATTGCTTCTGCATCTTTGCAGCCTCCTTGTCAGTTCCTGGAGTAGTGCGGGGCCTCTTGTCCTGCTTCTTAGGGGTAGGAGTAGCTGTCCCGTCCCCCTGAGCCTGAAGCATCATTCTGTGTGAATAACACATGCACTGGATGTGGTTTAGCCTCGACACCTCAGGCTGGTCGTCATGGGTGGGCGACATGCAGTAGTTAAAGCCATTGAAATAGGTGAGCCTCAGTGTCCCAAGCCCTCCCAGGATTATCTCAGTGGGGAAGCTGAGAATCATTGCGGGGTCATCAGAGGAGTTCACAGACCCATCTCCGCCTTTCTCAACGTTTGCCTTGAGCTTCAGGTAGAGCACCTGGTCAACGAAGAGCCCAATCAAATAACTTTCTGTCCGAGGGTTACCATTTGGGCCTTCCGAGGATTTTGAAAAATTTTATTCAAAATTTGGGCGGATATTTAACCCAAAAAAAATGTCAAAATTTTCGAAAAATATGGGGTCTAAATTCAAAATATGTCAAAATTTCCAAAAAAAAAAAAAAAAAAAATGCCATGGGCGGGTTCATGGAGACAGTGACTTTAGCCCCCCCACTGTAAGGGGGTGGCAGTCCCGTCTGCCTGTGTCACCCCTCGACCCGCGGTGCCGTCTTGCCTGGCACGGTCACGCTCAGCTCAGAGAATAAAACACTCTCAGTATATTATTCAATTATCTTCGCACTGTGAAACCCGAGGCACCCGCCTGACAGCTTGCTCTAGGTTTCTGTGATATATATATATCCGCCCGACTCCGTCAATCATATATATATATCTCACTGTTTCCATCAGGTTATCGGTTCACCACTTAGTGGGTGTTTCGATTTTCACTGCTCTAAGATCCCGCGGAACAAGCGGTTGCTTGCAGCGAATCCAGCTGCTTGCACAGGCTGCGCGCATTGCCAGCTTATTCAACACCAGCCGCGTGTTTTTTACGGCACCGGCCCTTTTCCTCGAGCGGAGCCAGCTCCCGGAATTCGTGCGGCATTCGCACAACCGACCGACCAACATTCCACGTTACGTTCTTCCAGACATGAGCGCGGAACGCATCTCCCTCGGCAGCCGCCTTCGTGCTGCGAGGGAATCGCCTGGAGGGCATTCCTCCGCCAGCCCCAATTCATCGGCTAGCCCTGACCGTGGCGGCTCTGCGGACCCGATTGTGCGCATGTCACAGTTGGCCGCCAAGCCGACCCCAGTCTCTCGGGCGGCCACCTCTGCTGAGTTCCACGCTGACCCCACGGTTTGGGTGTCCACGCCTGTGAGGCCCTCCCAGCGTACGGAATTCGCGGACAAGATTGACTACGCCTTCTCCTACGGCGAGGAGTTGGCCAAGCTTCTACGGACCCATGGCTTCAAAAGCTCCGTTGGCCTTACTCTGGATGGACCCGATGCTGAGTCCGACTTCGCGGTCTTACTCGCCAACATGAATCATGTTTTCGGGCCTATTTCCCGTGACGACGTCGCCAAACTTCTGGATCTGGACAACGAGTACACGGACTACCACATCGTCCTCAACGAGCTCATGTACGCCGTCCTCCCCACGGTTCTTCGCTCCACCGCCCTCACCCTGTACTGTATGAGGAGTCCGTGGAGTTCCATCCCCGCAATGGCCGCTGCGCATTGCAGCGCCTTCGTTTCCATGTGGAGGGCATCGGGGATCCCGACGAGCATCGCTTCTGGGTCCGCCTTAGGGCGACCATTCTCGACGAGACCGTCGACCCCGCGCCGCAACTTGCTGCTTTCCGCACGCTGGCCGACAAGAACAAAAAGGTGAACCCGCAGTACAGCGACTCCAACATGGTGTCCGACCTCTACAGTGTCCTTCGTGCCTCTGCGGCCGTCTCCCCACACGTCGCTCCACTTTATCTGGTGGTGTTACGCGACCTTGGGGCCAACGTCCCCTTCACCTTCGCCGACCTCGCCTTGCGCATCTCCAAGGTCTTCCGCGACGAGTTCCCCTTGGCCCGCCTCTCCGCGCCTTCCCCTCCGACATCTGGTGGTGCTGGGCGCGGTGGTGCTGGCGGCGGTGGTGGCAAGGGCGGTGCCGGCGGTGGTGGCGGTGGCAAGCCCACCGTCGGCTCCATGCATGCTCTCGGCTGGAAGAAGATGGCGCCCCCCGTCGGTGAGTGGAAGCCCGTGAAGAATGCCCGCTACCTGCAGTGGGAGGGCACCGGCCTCGTGTGTGTCACCTGCTTCCGCCTGTGGGCGGTGACCACGGGCCCCCTTGACGCCGAGGGTGTGTGCCCCTACTCTTGTGCGGCATCCTTCGCTCCGGGGCGGGCGCCCGCGACCGCCCCCGCGGCGGCCCCTCCTCCTCCGATGTCAGCGTGGCCGCCTGCGCCACCGCCGGCACCACGTGCCAACTCTTTGCAGGCATTGGAGCCCCCGCCACTGGACGACCCCGCTCAGCAGGGTGCGGCAGCCATGTCCGTCCGATTCACGGGCGTGGGCCTCTGCGACGAGCAATCCGACGAGGTGAAGCCCGATGAGGCACCGCCGGCTTTCCATGCTGTCCACGATGACGACGGCGAGATGGATTGGCCGGCGTTCCGCTCGTCCCCTGTGTGGCTTCCATCTTTCTCCGGTGGCACGTCTGCAACAGTGTCAATCACCGACGTTACACCGTCCGGTGCATCAACAGCGAACCCTTAGAGCATCAAGACCCCTGCCCCTCAATCCTTCGTAGAGCAACTGTTCTAGGTCAGCTTCTTGGCATTCTTGTTAGCTGGACACTAAAGTCCCCTGGACTTATAACATTTGTATCTCTAGGGTTTAGGGTTGGGTGCTGCCTTGGCACCTCACCTCTTCGGGGTGAGGTGGTGTCATGGAGACAGTGACTTTAGCCCCCCCACTGTAAGGGGGTGGCAGTCCCGTCTGCTTGTGTCACCCCTCGACCCGCGGTGCCGTCTTGCCTGGCACGGTCATGCTCAGCTCAGAGAATAAAACACTCTCAGTATATTATTCAATTATCTTCGCACTGTGAAACCCGAGGCACCCGCCTG